>LR751371.1:0-17652 GCA_902729485.2 Mus minutoides | reverse complement strand
GTGTGTGTGTGTGTGTGTGTGTGTGTGTGTGTGTGTGTGTGTGTGTGTGTGAATGTTCTAATGTTCACAGGAAGTCTTGATGAGGAGACAGGAGAATGGTGCTGTCTTTATGGCCCCGGTGTTTATTTGAATCTTATGGTGGTCATGTTGCAGAGGATCTCTACTGCCAGTGTTAAGAGGTTAATCATCTGCAGTGTTTCTTCTGTGCTTTCAGGAGTATCCACCGGATGGTTTCTCATTAAAGGCTTGAGTGGAAATGGCATATCTCCCTCATTTAGAGGCAGTAATGTATGACACAAGGATGCCATTTTTGTTTTTGAGGCTGGCTACTAGTGAGACCCTAAGATATTTAAGACTACAAATGGCACTTGGTTTGCCTGTGAGATCTTGCTGGACACAGAATGACGAATCCCAGGTGGTTCTTTTGTATTTTCAGTTCCCTGAAATAATCTTGTTTCTTTGTTTCTTCTTTCCCACCTTCCAGGTTCTCTCCTATATTGCGTATTTCCTCATGCCTAACACAGTGAGGACTCCTAATATGTGGTGTTAATGAAGAATTGAATGTAGTCTCTCCGCGGCACCACACGTACTGGCTGGTTTTGTGTGTCAACTTGACACAAGTTAAAGTTATCAGAGCCTCAGGTGAGGAAATTCCTTCCTGAGATCCAGGTCATTTTCTCAATTAGTGATCAATGGGGAAGGGCCCTGCCCAAGGTGGATGGAGCCATCTCTGAACTGGGGGTCCTGGGCGCTATAAGAAAGCAGGCTGAGCAAGCCAGGGAAGCAAGCCAGCAAGCAGCATTCCTACCTGGCTGCTGCATCAGTTCCTGCCTCTAGGTTCAGCCCTGCTTGAGTTTCTTCCCTGACTTCCTCCAATGATAAACTAAGATCTGGAAGTGTGCACTGAATAAACCCTTTCCCCAACTTGGTTGCTTTTTTTTTTTTTTTTTTTTGGTTATGGTGTTTCATCTGCAGCAATAGAAACCCTAAGACAGGCACCTAAGCAGGAGCAAAGGCTGAAGCAATGCTGAGTCTGAAAGGACAAGCTTAGCGGGGGAGGGAGATGAGAACCCAAGTTAAGGATTCAGCCAGCCTAGGACTTGAAAGGAAGTAACAAGTACCATCAAACCAGCTTCCTGAAAGAGAGTAATTTACAGCTGCCCCAGGAGACTCAGCAGGAGCCCTGCTAATAGCCACCCCAGAAACGCCACGGGATCCACCAGTTTAGTTACTCTAACAGACAAGGCACAGCAAAGCTTAACAAGACAATCTAGCTCTCATTTCTAAAAGTCTTAGCTGAGGCTGGGGGTGTTGTAGAGTGCTTGCCCATTGAGAAGGAAACTTCCTGGCAGGAAGCTGCGTCTGTGGCTGATTGGCTGTTTAGAACTTCTGAGGCCTTTAATCCCAGCACTCAGGAGGCAGAGGCAGGCGGATTTATGAGTTCGAGGCAAGCCTGGTCTACAAAGTGAGTTCCAGGACAGCCAGAGCTACACAGAGAAACCCTGTCTCGGGAAAAAAAAAAGAACTTCTGTACCGAGCAAATATGGACTCACTATTTGATGCCCTAGGTAATTTATAATAGAAAACTCTTGTAGACAGGGACGGAGGGCAACCTGGTGGTGAAGCATCATGGGTTATATGAGCAATGAGAATGCAGAGACGGAAGGAAGTTACTCCCGAGCACCTGCTTGCTGACCTACGCTGACAGTGCCTCTGTTTCCCTGATAGGCACCTGCTGCTTTCTATCTATAGTGAAGAGTTTAAGTTTGGTGGACTCTGACATCACTTTAATCATAAATCTTGATAACTTCTTGATTTGACTAGTCAGAAAGATTTTATGTCTACAACACACATAAAATTAGTCAACTTTTCTGACTCCTGTTGAGAATGAATTGGATTTGGGTTGAGGACTTAGCCACAGAAGTGGCCATTTGGTGTCTTAATTCTTACATTCTGACAGAGAAAGGCTCATGATTGGACAGCACTGGGCAATGGCATGCTGATAGGAGAAAGCTTCTAGTATCTTCCCCCTCTTCAGCAGCACCGAATGTTTTGTTTTGGGTCTCAGCTCATCGGCTGTGGGGCTTTTTATTTCATGTGTATGATTATTTGCCTCGTGTATGTTTGTATGTGCGCCACATGCATGTCTTGTGCCCATAGAGGTCAGAAGAAGGTGTCAGATCCCTTGGAACTGGAGTTACAGGCAATTGTGAGCCACTGTCCAGGTGGTGGAAATGGGGTCCAGTTCCTCTGCAAGAGCAGCAAGTGCTCTTAACCCCTGAGCCATCTCTCCAGTCTCCTCCGCCCCTCCGGGCTCCCTACACACTGTGGACTTTAAAAAGAAGATTCCGTAGAGGATGGTTCCCTGCACACCTGCAGCTCTGAGCACATGCCAGGAATCTCCTCACCTAGTAGGCAGCCCCTCTGTAGGTGTTAAAGTGTTTCTTCCAGCTGCCTGTGTTAAATCACTGGGGAGATGGTTATAATGAAGGCCTCACCCCTGAACATCATGAGCAGTTGTAATAACTCCAGATCTGCATTTTAATAAGCATGATTGACGATTTCCTTCACATAAAATGCCAGCATCACTGTTCCTAGGCCCTTGGCAGTGTCAGGTTAAACCTCTCATGACTTCTTGAGTGTCTCCTGGTCTCTGTCTCCAGTGACCTTGCTCCCTTTTCTTGGCTCCTGGATTTCTATTAGGATGCTTGCTCTCAGGGCATCTCAGTGGCTGCTTCCTGGTCCAGCATATTGAGAAGACCTGATTAATGGTTCTCAAGATCTCCAATCCCAATCTGTTAAATTAACCAACCAGAATTGATGGTTACAGTTATGTAGTCATGGACAGTTCTCTTGATCTCTCAGGATTCTAGGGACTGTGTGTGTGTGTGTGTGTGTGTGTGTGTGTGTGTGTGTGATAACCTAGACAGCTACAACATCCCTTTTGTCATTTACTGAGATTCTTCTTAAGAACTGAACTGGACTGGAGAGATGACTCAGCGGTCAAGAACATTGACTGCTCTTCCTGAGTTCAATTCCCAGCAACCACGTGGCTCACAACCATCTGCAATGGGATCTGATGCCCTCTTCTGGTGTGTCTGAAAACAATGACAGTGCATTCATATACACAAAATAAATAAATAATTCTAGCTTGTTTGTTTTTTTTTTAAAAAAGAACCTCTAGTCAATGGTGATTGAGTAATTTAGCCTAAGGGCAAAGAGAGGGACCCATTCACCAGAAACAAACAACAAAGGAAAACCTGACCCTGGTAATTCCCTCAGACTTTTTGTTATTGCTAAGGTCACAAATAAGCTCTTTCTCAAAGGACTTTTACTCAGCTTTGCATTGGTGGAGAAAACAGACCTGAGCTAGGTCTTGGGCAAAGAATATTTTGTGGAAACGAGAGGCTAATGTGGGCTGGGATAACAGCGGATGGAGTGGAGTGTCTGTGTTTGGCCAGGGATCTACAAGATCACATTTTTTTTGTCAGTTTTTGTCTGCACTACAGACCCCTGGCCTCTGATCTCCCTGGGGTGGTTTCTAAAAGCTGTTGAGCAAACTAGAGGCTCCCAGTGGTGCTGATCTTTCTGCATGCCACCATCTGCAGCACGGGACAAGCATGTGGTATCCACTCTTAGAGGTGGAGCTAATGTGAGCCCTTTGGTTCATATCTATTAATTATCCAGTGACATTGAGTTAGATAAATTGGCTGAGGATTCCTTTAAAGAAAACAGATGTTGCTACAAAGTCCTATGTCACTTTATGATGAAACATGTCAAATACGTGACTTTATGCACATAAAATGAAAGAAGAAATAAGTGATTTATAACAAAATCTAACCTTGATTGGCATTACATACTGTAAAAGGACTGTCTATGTAATTGCATATTGTATTCATAGGAATCATTTTCTGATTAAGACTCATTAGCAGCTAGTCCTAATTGTTTTAGCTAAGGGTACATTGCAGCCAAGTGGGTTCTTCATTTTCCATTCCCAAAGTAATGTGAGAAATGTGTTAGGCTAGTTTCTGATTACTTTCTATGGATTTTCTATCTTATACTGGTTGAGATAAGTGATTTCCAAGGCTTAAGCAAATTAACATACTTGGAGGATTTGCTAAGACACACGGACTGTCAGTAAGTCTTGGGGATTGAATCTACAGATTTGCCTTTTCATTCCTTTTCTCATCTTTGAAACAAGATTTCATTAGCCCAGGCTATCCTCAAATTCACTATGTAACAGGATGACTCTCACTGATTCTCTCGCCTCCACCCCCTCCATGTGCTGAAATCACAGGCAGGCCTCATGCAGCCCTGGGGAGGGAGTAGAGCCCTTGTGTATACTGGGCATCTATCCTACCAAGCTATGCCCCCAACCCCTGGATTTGCTTTTCTAGCATATGATCCCACTGATGTTTTTGCTAGGGCTTGGGAACTGATCAATCTTGAAGTATCATCTCTGGGTAATAGTTAAATTACAACCTGAATCCTGAGGTTGTAGCTTGTGGATTGTTCTTCCCTGCAGAATACCCATTTGTAGACTACATCAGCTCACTGTTATTGCCCGAGGCCATTTCCCTTTCTTTTGTTTTGGCTGAAGAATTTTGTTTGTGTTCCCAGGCTGCTTTTAGCAGACCTCAGTCCTATATTCTGGTCCTCTGTGCATGCGTTTTCTCTCGTGTGGCACACAGAGTTCTTCAAGGACTTCCTTCACCTTTGAGCCTTCCCTGTACCTTATGCCCTAATTGCAGATATTATCTCATTGTTTGCTAAATTGCAGACAACATTATATCATTACTTGCTAAATTGAATTTAGCTATGTTTGTATGCTTTGAGTTTGTTTTAGGCCTGGGTTTCTAAATCTAAAAAATTAAAGGCTACAAATACAGAATTAAATTAAGCATACAGCTCACATATTGTTAATTGAACATACTGACTTGCCTGACTTTGAGGGTTTGGGAAAGGATAGTTTCTTTAAACGAGGGCCAGAGCTTCCAAATCTAATTATAGCCACTTATGTTTTATTGAGACATTTAGATTTCTGTACCTCTTTATGGGTTACATTATGGTAATCTGATAACTGTATACAGTGGGTCATAATCATACCAGGGCAATGAGACCTTAAGCATTAATCATTTTTATGTGCTGAAAATTTTGTCACTTTGTAACATGCAATAAATTCTTTTAACCAGTATTTGTGCTACATGGTATAAAAAAACAAATAAACAACAAAGCCAAACATCAAAACCCAAGCTAATTCTCCCTGTGTTGGCAGGACTTAAAGAATTTCTTCCTAGCTCCTTACCCCATATTCTTCCCAGGCTCTAAGGACTGCCATTTCTTTTTTCAGTGGGACTTAATAGTTTCTATGAACAGCTGAGTGTGTGATATTTGTCCATTCCTTGGCTTATTTCACTTAGCACAGTAACCTCCAAACGAAAGGATTTCATTTTCTTTATAGCTGAAAGACAGTCCATTGTGTGTACACTTCATGTTTTCTCTACCCCTTAGTTCACAGCTGAGCATCCCTGAATGGTGCTGTCATAAAGCGTGGATGAAGGTGTCTCCTTGTTGTAATTTCACCTCCTTTGGATTGGTACTTAATGATGGAATTGCTGATGGCTTGGGCGGTTGTCCTCCCTCCCTCCCTCCCTTTCTCCCTCCCTCCCTCCCTCCCTCCCTCCCTCCCTCCCTTCCTCTTAAGTTTAAAGGTAACCATACTGTTTTCCATACCTCTACACTAATTCACATTTCCACCAACAGTGAGTTCTCATTTCTCCACATCTTTGCCAGTATTTTCTGCCTTTTGTCTTTGATAATAGCCATTTTGTCTGGGGTGGTGTGGGGGTGGTAGTGATGGTGGGGTGTAGATGATAGCCCATTGTGGGTTTGATTTGCATGTCCACTTAGTGACATTGAGCTCCTCCCCCACATGTGTCTGTTAGCCAGTCGTGTCTTCTTATAAGAAGTGTCTACTTCTTTAGTCCATTAAAAAAAAATGTTTCTTGGGTGCTCAGCTTTTTTAGTTCTTCATACAAGCTAGGCATTCATTTTTGTCAAATGACGAGTTTGCAAATATTTTCTCTCAATTTGTAGCTTATCTCTTTTTAAAAAAATTATGTACATATACATACATACTATATATATGTGTATATATGTGTATATAGATAGAGATAGAGATAGAGATAGAGATAGAGATAGAGATAGAGATAGAGATAGATTCTATTGCTGCAATGAAACACCATGACCAAGAAGCAAGTTGAGGAAGAAAGGGTTTACTCAGCTTGCACTTCCACATTGCTGTTCATCACCAAAAGAACTCAGGACTGGAACTCTCACAGGAAAGGACCTGGAGGCAGGAGTTGATGCAGAGGCCATGGAGGGATGTTACTTACTAGCTTGCTTCCCCTGGCTTGCTCAGCTTGCTTTCTTATAGAACCCAGGACTACCAGCCCAGGGGATGGCACCACCCACAAGGGGCCTTTTCCCCTTGATCACTAATTGAGAAAATGCCTTACAGCTGGATCTCATGGAGGCATTTCCTCAAGGGAGGCTCCTTTCTCTGTCATAGCTCCAGCTTGTGTCAAGTTGACACACAAAACCAGCCAGAACACATGTATGAGACCTTCCTCTGTTTCTTAAGAGCAAGCTTATGTGATGCCAGCAGATTCAGTCTGAAGATCATGGGTCAGGAAGGAGACTGTCCCCAATTCTGCCGTGTGAGTGCTGCTGGTGCGGAGGCTAGACCTGCTGGTAGCTGCCTTCTTGGAGAGGTGTGACACTAACAGGACCTTTTCCAGGTCCCAGGGCAGAGCACAGGAGATGGTAGCACTTTGCATCAGTAGCTATGGCTTATGGGTTGAGAAGGAAACCTCCCATATTTGTCACCAGGGATGTTCAGATGGTAGAAGGCTTGATAGGCACATTCCCAGCTCCCACTGGATGGGTAGAGACAGGGCTACCATGTTGTGATGGTAACCCCAGAATCATTGTGAAGTTCCTGTGCTTCGAGCAAGGGGAGGTATTGAAGTTAAATCTCGGTTCTGCCTCCCAGCCTCATGCTCCCAGAAATGAGACTCAGACTCAAATTTCATTTATGAATATCTTGGCCATATATTAGGCTCTACTCTGACTAGATCAAAACTAAAGACACACATTCATTTTTTTTTTTTCGAGACAGGGTTTCTCTGTATAGCCCTGGCTGTCCTGGAACTCACTTTGTAGACCAGGCTGGCCTCGAACTCAGAAATCCGCCTGCCTCTGCCTCCCGAGTGCACCCATTCATTTTTAACCTATATTTTGCCATGGTGCTGGTTGCTGGTATTCAGGTACCACATGCATGCCTCTCCTCACCTCTTTTTGGGCTCCTACCCTGCCTCCTTCTCTTCCAGAATTCTTTCTCCTCTTGATGTCCCACCTCTATTTCCTGCCTAAGCCACAGGCCATGGACTTTTAAATTGACAGGTGAGGTATCCATACAACACACACGATAATCTCTCTACAGAGAGCGATAGGGTTTGAAGCTGTGACACTGAAGCTGCAGGCTGATGAACAGCCGCCTTCTACCCTGTGTCTTTTTCTGACCAGGTGAGGCTATCTATCTGGGAAGTCAGTTGAAGTTATAATTTACTTTATTCATTTTTTTAGGTTGGCTGGAGAGCTGGTTCAGCAGTTAAGGGCACACACTACCTTTCCCAGGATCCAAGTTCAGTTCCCAGCTCCTACTGGTGACTCATCACTGCCTCTAACTCCAGCTCCAGTAATTATTAGTAATAATGGCCAAGCATTATTGCCTAGGTATCTGATAGAATCCTTGCTTTATCTGTCAAAGCTTTCACTTGCACAAGTATTTTTTTTTAATTATTATTAGGTGTGTATGTATGTGTGTGGTTTGAATATGCTTGGCCAGGGAGTGGCACTATTAGGAAGTGTGGCCTGGTTGGAGGAAGTGTGTCACTGTGGGAGTGAGCAATGAGATCCTCCTCCTAACCACGTGGGAGCCGGACTTCTCCCAACTGCCTTCAGAACAAGAGGTGGAGCTCTCAGCTCCTCCAGCCCCACATCTGCCTGCATGCTGCCATGAGCCTGCCATGATGATAATGGACTCAACCACTGGACCTGTAAGCCAGCTCCAATGAAATATTGTCCTTGTAAGAGTTGCCTTGGTCATGGTGCCTCTTCACAGCAGTAAAAACCCTAAGTCAGAAGAGGTAGACGTTGGAGTGGGCCAACTCAGAGCCCTGGATCTGGGCCTGGGTGGTAGCTGAGTTGGTCAGTTGGCCAGCTCTTCCACTCTCACGGTAGCAGGGCTGGCTCTCCTGTGCCCATGCTACCAGGGGCACCTCTACTGTGCTGCCCAGGCAAGGTGTGGGGCCTGCTCTCTGCTGTACCCTGCAAGGGACAGGGCCAGTTGCAGGCTCTGTGTGTTTGGACGGGGGTGGGGGGTGGGGGGTGTCATCTCTCCGGTGCCCATACCACCTCACGGCCCACAAGGGGCAGGCCAGCTCTCCCAATCTCATGCACTTGGGGATGTCTCACCTGCAATCCCCATAACCAGGGCCAGCACTACTGTACTGCCAGGACTAAATGTAGCCTGCTCTCCCGAGTGATGCAGCCAAATGAAGGGCGGGGCCACCTCTTCCATAGCCCTCAGATATCAACGTGGCCCCAGTTGGCAGCGCTGACCAGGGATGTCGGCATGGTCTTGTGTGGTAACATGGGCTCTGGACATTGACCCAGATCCCCACTGCTGCATGGCCACAGACCCCGACCTGATCCTTAGTGGCAGCCTAGGCTAGGACCTGACCATGGCCTGGCTAGGACCTGACCATGGCCTGGCTAGGACCTGACCATGGCCTTAGGTAGGTGGCAGTGCAGGCTCCTGACAGCGGGCTGCTTCTCACTGCCTTCACATCTCCAGTTCAGCCTCTCTTCATTGTGTACACATCATTCATCTCTTTCTCCCACTTAGTGATGCTCATCTTAGTGATGCTGGGCCTCTGGGCATCTTCTGCCAGGCCTGTGCCGCGACGCAGGGGGTCAGGATCCAGTTGCTAAGACTTTAAAGTGAGAAAAGTCAGTAACAGGCTCATCCCCTGGTCCCTTGGTTTGGCCCCTTCTCTCATTTTTAGTTATCTTCAGTTGGTCTCTACCAGACTGGGTTAACCTTCCTATTCTCTGAGTCTGCAATAATTTTTAGTCTAGGCAACACTTATCTGTTTAGATTGATCAGACAAATGGTTGCCTCCCATTAATGATGGTTACCCTATCTTAGAGACCCATCCCTCAACACAAAACCGATCAACAGTGTCTTCTTAGTCAGGGTTTTTATTTATGCACAAAACATCATGACCAAGAAGCAAGTTGGGGAGGAAAGGATTTATTCACCTTACACTTCCACATTGCTGTTCATCATCAAAGGAACTCAAGCAAATCAGGAAGCAGGAGCTGATGCAGAGGCCATGAAGGGATGTGACTTACTGGCTTGCTTCCCCTGGCTTGCTCAGCTTGCTTTCTTATAGAACCCTAGGCTGGTAATCCTGATAACACCCACAATGGGTCATTTCACCCTTTATCACTAGTTGAGGAAAATGCTTTACAGCTGGATCTCATGGAGGCATTTCCTCAAGGGAGGCTCCTTTCTCTGTAATAACTCCTGCATGTGTCAAGCTGACACACAAAACCAGCCAGTACAAACAGGACATAGCTTGTAATCAATTCTCCATCACTTAGGACTCAGCAAGGACAAAGAGGGCACTGAAATTGGTTAAAGCTTCAACATAGACATAAATCCCCTACACAGAAGGCTATGAGGAGATATAACAGCAGTCAAGTACTTGGGAGGCAGAGCCAGGCTAATCTTGAGCCAAGCTATACAGTAAAACCCCACACTAAAAACTAGGTATTATGGGAAAAACTAAGTGGTGGGGAGCTTGTCTGGCAAGGGCAAGGGCCTGAGTTCAAATTACAGCCAGAAAAAGAAATAAACCTTAATAGCAAAGTTATTAATTATTGTTCAAAAAGCCTTTCTTACAGTTTGAAATTAATATTTCAAGAATGGAGATAAGTAGAAAAACTCATGCAGAAGGTAACTCCTACCACCCCCATAAACAATGTCCTGTCTAAAGGCAATCCACCCAACCAGCATGTGACTTTCTCTTCTCTCTATGAATTACCCTGACAGCAACTGATCTCAGTGGCAGATTTGACTTTATGGTGGCTGTGGAGAGCTTTTGGGGCCACTTCTAGGAATTTGGCAGGAATTTGACATTGGGTCAGGACAGGGAAGGAGGCTCAAGATCTGGGTCATCTTGATAAGTCCCTAAATACCAAGGGACTTTGTTTATTGTCTTGTTTGTTCCTTGACTGTTTTTGTTTATTGCCACTTTTGTTCTTTGACCTAGAACTGACCTTATTCTCTGCATGTACTTAGAATAGTATAAAGCAGACTGGAGCACAATAAACCCACTTCAGCCCACTGGCTGGGGTCATGTTACAGTATTGTCTTTTTCTTTTCAGTCCTCGCTCCCTCCCTTGAGACCCCGTTGACTGACTAAGCTGGCTTGGACATGTCCGTGTGTCCCCCCACACACACACACTTGACTGTTGGCATGTGATAAAGTTTTCTTCTTTTGCAAAAAACCTATTGCCTCCTAAAGCATTGGCTCACAAAACAATGGGCAGCTGGCCTCTGGTCAAAGTGTTCCATTTCCTCTGCTGACAAGGTTCATGTCCTATCCTTTGCTAATTCCCAGGCCTCTCCCTCAATCACTGTCTGAAAATGGAACTCTGTATATCCGTGGAGCTGGGTACAGGGTCCTATTTTCAGCTATGCTGGCTGCACTCTGCTAATTACTAAGCTTGCTGCAAGGCTGCTGCTGTTGTTTGAATGAGAATGGCCCCCCACAGACTCTTATATTTGAGTATTTGGTCCTTAGTAGGTGGAACTGTTTGAGAAGGAGGTTGGAGGAGATGTGTCACTGGGGGGTGGGCTTTGGGGTTTCAAAAGGTTTTCTCTGTTTCCTACTTGCAGGTCAAAACGTAAGCGCTCAGCTACTGCTCAGAGGCCATTCCTACTTGCCTGCTGCTATGCTCCCTGTCATGATGGTCATAGACTCTAATCCTCTCAAGCTGTAAGCCCCAAATCTTCCCTCTATAAGTTGCCTTGGTTATAGTGTCTCTTCACAGCAATAGAAAAGTAACTAAGACAGACGCCTAAACTTTTCACTTCTCTACCTGGAACTGCTATTAAACTCTGCTCTCAGCTCTATGAGACTCAGATTATCATAAAGCATCTTTAACTCCTTTTGGTTATTATTTTTTTCCTTACTTTTTAACAAGACGTTTGAAGTCAGAAGATAGCGCCAGGGTCTTTCCATTACACTGTTAATAGCTGTAAGCTGTACTGAGTATTTTCATCCGCAGGTTTTGGTTTTGAAGCATCCCAACTTTGGGTAAGACTCGCAGCTCAACGACCAAGTCTGAGTCTCCTTAGAAAAGCCCTAAGGCTAATTTACACTCAGCTTCTGTTTGAAAAAAAAATCTGAATTTTTTGAGTAAGGGGAAAGCTTATCTCTTTGGAGAGCTGTCTGAGAAGGTACTGATATTTCACCCCAGACCTCTGACCAAGGACTTCTAGATCTGCCTCAGAGAGAGAGAGGCAAGGGGTCCGTGACAGTGCCGCAGGTTCTGGATAAGGGTGGTTCAGGCACACAGAGGCTCACTTTTATTAAATCTGAGCTGTGACAGAAGAGGAGCTCTCTCCATGCATCTCACAGTTTGGCGACTTTGTACCTCAAGCCCAGACTCAGCACAGACGGCTTCTGCAATGGCTTCCTTCTCACTTGTATGAAGTAATGTTAAGAGATGGATGGTGTGGACTCCATTAAGGATAAAAGTGAAAAAGTCTCCAACTACAACCTCAATGAGAAATACAAATGAGTGAATGCTCACAGTCTCAGTTCACATCCCCATGAAAGGTTTAGTAAAATAAAAGGCTGTGCATATAGATTTAGGTAATCTACTCCTCGCCCACTTTTCTTTTTGGAGACAAGATTTTATGTAGCCAAGGCTAGCCTCTAGCAAGCTTGCTATATAGCTGAGGATGACCTTAACACTCTAATCCTCCAGCCTCTATGTTCTGAATGCTGGGATGTGTACCAAAACTCCCAGCCTTTTGCAATACTAGACACAGAACACTGAACCCAGTGTATGCTGGGCAAACACTCTAACAACTTACCTACAGCCCCTACCTTCTTGTATCACTTGTTTTGTTTTGTTTTGTTTTGTTTTGTTTTGTTTTGTTTTGTTTTTTGAGACAGGGTTTCTCTGTGTAGTCCTGGCTGTCCCGGAACTCACTCTGTAGACCAGGCTGGCCTTGAACTCAGAAATTCGCCTGCCTCTGCCTCCCAAGTACTGGGATTAAGGGCGTGCGCCACCACGCCCAGCTTCTTGTATCACTTTTAATCAGTTTAAAAAAATCCATCTAGGGGCTGGAGAAATGGTTCAGTGGTTAAGAGCACTGACTGCTCTTCTGAAGGTCCAGAGTTCAAATCCCAGCAACTACATGGTGGCTCACAACTATCCATAACGAAATCTGATGCCTTCTTCTGGAAGGCTACAGTGTACTTACATATAATAAATAAATTTAAAAAAAAAGAAAAAAGAAAAAATCTATCTAGACTGGGATTATCTCAATCCTCTATTGTATTTTCCATTTTCTTTTCTATTGCTGTGTGAATATTCTTATTGGCATCATAAACTCATAAAAACATCAGCAAACACTATATAAATAAAATATGACTTGAAGTAGACCTGTCTATCTGCACCTATCTGTAAAACTGATCCCCAGGGATATAAATATCTATTAGGAACACAATGAACAGATTTATCTAGGTGTGGTGGCACATGACTGTAAAACTACTCGGGCAGAAGGTTGAAGGTTCAAGCAGAGGATTAGGGAATTCCGATCAGTAGTAGAGCACTTACTTGAACCACTACTGGATTCAATTCCCAGTACTGAAAATACAAACAAAATACAGCTTAAAATAATTATAGTTTAGAAGCCAGTCGGGTTCTGCTCTACAGGGAGCTAAGTCACAGAACGTTTCATGACAGAGATGGACATGGGTATATAGACATTTTCCTTCTTCAAGACACAGAGTAAAAAAAAAAAAAAGTATCACACAGAACATAAGAATAAAATTCACATGAATAAGAGAAATAAGTCTTCCCAGTATTTATTTTAAGTAGATTTTTAGGATGTTCTCTCCAAATACATGCAAAAGGAGGACACATTTGCCAATCTTAAGCATAAGCAAGGATGTAGACCTGATGCTTGCCTTGGAAATTGAGTGAAATAGAGCTGAAGGCTAGATAGATGTTCTCCATTTGAGTTTTATATCATACTGACCCCACCATGACTCGTGCCTGCATGCTAGAGCTGTTTAACCTTACAGTTATCTTATACAAATTTAGTGCAATTCTTGTGTCAGAGGTGTGACTAGTAAGTGATTTTACTCTAAATCAAACTTAAAGTTCATAGTTTATGGTCTCCATCATCATAGGGCTGAATTGACCTTCTGAAAGGTGAAAGCCATAGATTTCCCATGTAATATCAAACTAAGAACTAGATATGACTTCCTTGTTTCAACTTTTGTATTATATAGAAAACCAGCCTGTGCTTTAGCACATTATATGTTGTATAAACACTACCAAAGCCCACATTTGTGGATGGAATTATGGGTTAACTATCAACCGTCCCATTGAGAACTGTTTTAGAGAATTGCTAAGAACCAGGCAGAAAAACACATAGCCCAGAAAGAGGATGAAAAGGGTAGCCTCAGTGGTAAGATAGTCAAGAGAGCTGCAAGGGTCTGGATCTATCAGGTTGCATCTCTGCTGAACTAATGTCACTTACCCAAGACAGTCAGGGACGACACTATGCAAGTTATCACATACTGTCCGTAAATTAAATAGAAAGACCTCTCTATCGAGTAACACCAGATTCTTTAAAAAAAAAATTGACATCAAGACATTTATACAAAAATGTAGAATCTTAATAATACCAGAGAAAATATTAAGTTGCTTATATAGTGTAGAGAGAATATCTGATGTATTATATGGATGCATCACCTGTCAATTAAAAAAAACCTGTGGCCTATAGGAAAGGGTAGATCAGAAGATGGGACATCCAGGATGCAGAAAGAATTCTGGAATAGAGCCAGGTAGGGGAGGTTATCCTGGGAAGATGTGATGAGATGGAATCATGGTACCGGAGCACAGGTAAGCTGCCATGTGGCAGCATGTAGGTTAAGGGGATTATTTTAAGTTATGAATTAGTCAGAGAAGAGCCTAGCTATATGGCCAAAGTATTTGTAAATATATTCTGAGTCTGAGTCTTATTTCTGGGAGCATAGAGCTGGGAGGAAGAACCAGGATCAGCAACCTCTATAATACAGAATGTTACATGAATCAGATTATGACTATAGTGGCATGTCACTTTGGCATATTAGCATAAATACAGCTTATCCTAACATGCGTATGCCTAGACATTTTCCTTATTTTTCTCTACTTTATCACACTATGTTAGCACACACTTCCCTGGTTTTGGATACAGTATTGCAACATAGTATGGTCTTGCTTGGTAGTTCGTGCTGGCCTCAAACTCACTATGTAACCCGTCCTGGCAATCCCTCTGCTTCACCCTTCTTCTTACTGGATTCAAGGTATGGCATACACATGTCAAAGGTGCCCCAGGTCTTACATTCTTTTAGAAGTCCTTCCTCTCTCATGTAAACAAGAGAAATGTAGTGATAGTTCATTGAGGCCAGTAGTGAACTGTAGGGTTTACCAGACATAAAGGTTTAATAAATCTGACTCCTCACCATAGTCTACTTCCTACCCCAAAACTG
The DNA here is from genome assembly GCA_902729485.2 of Mus minutoides. Classification (NCBI taxonomy): domain Eukaryota; kingdom Metazoa; phylum Chordata; class Mammalia; order Rodentia; family Muridae; genus Mus; species Mus minutoides. The sequence continues at coordinate 2,740 of LR751371.1, read as the reverse complement.
CCAAGTGACTCTATTGTGTAAAGCAACAAGCTAAGGTAAACAAACATGTTCTGCAGCTCTAGAGTCCCACAGAAACAAGTGTCATTTCACACCAGTAGGAATTTGCAGTCACTTCTATAACAGCTCTCTATCCCCTTCTCCTAGCAGGACCAAGCTGAAGACATCACTTTCAATCAATTACTTCCAAGCCTACAGTATTAGAATAGCACACAGCACACACTGGGGTGAAAACCTGCCTTTTTACGGATGTCATCAAAATAAGTTTTTACTGGAAGCAACCTCGGCAAGATTATTTTTTAGTGGCAAGTTATATTTTACTGAGTTAAGTCAAATAATTAAATTATATGTAAAACATATTTTAGCTCTAATAAATCTAGACATGTTGAAATTGATGTTAATAACACTTGTAATTTCTTTGGCATATTTACCAGAGCCATTATAGAAATATCTTCCCAGTGTTCTCTGGAGAAAAGTGGAAAACTATATTGTTAAATTCAGAAACACAAAATTCTAAATTAGCTAATTTATATATTATTCAATTTCTCTGTTTCTAATTTCTTGACCCATATGGTCCCTTTATTCATTAAGTGTACACTTTAAGTTGTCACCAATTTGGAATTTAATATATACTCTATTTCCATTCTGCCCGATACAGTTTCATAAAAAAAAAAAAAAAACCTAGTCTAATGTCATGAGACAATCATTATCATTGAAATCAAAACATTTCAGTTTTAAAATAATTGTGTACTGAAATCTTAAATAAAACCTTTTGAAAAGTTGACAGGTTAAACTTGCTTTTTGGTTTTGTCAAACTCCAATTCAAAAATAACATGTAGCTCACATTTACTATGAATTTACTTCTAAGCTTTTCATTTTTAATTCCATTGAATTTTCTGCTATAAGTAATATATTTAGTTGTGTCTAAGTTACACATATTTTTGCATACTGGTGTTCCATAATAAATTTTAATCTCCTCATAATTGTATTGTGGTTGCAGACTTATTAAACAAAATCTCCACAAATCCCCACAGCTTGTATACTTGAATGCGTTTCTATATTGTATTAGCTTATTTTTTCAGCGTACACATGAAATGCCTTCCTATGCTTGGATATTATTATTGACTGTGACTTTTGGGTGTCTCCTTCAAGAATGGCATTAATTCTTTTTCTAAAGTAATTGAAAGAGCTGCAGGACTCCGGTGAATAGCCAATAGTTACCATGTATCAGATTAAGCCAAAGGCTGCCTTTCAACTTGGCAGGCTCAAATAAATAATATACCTTATTTTGGTAGACTCCACATATTTGATTAAGGTGTTCTCTTTTCTACAAAGTTCTAAGTCTATTCCTTCACTACCCCTGTTTAACTTTCAATCTCGTATATTTTGTTTTTTTTTCCTCCATGAAAAAGGTTTATTTTCCCCTTGTCTCTTCTAGAGGATTGTACCTGTTGGTAATCACAGGTGTGTTAGAAAGAAAAGAAAAGAAAAGAAAAGAAAAGAAAAGAAAAGAAAAGAAAAGAAAAGAAAAGTGGCTGTTTTGAAACTTTGAATCAAAGCTATTCTCACATGACAGACCCACTTCAGATTTCCTGAGTCCACAGTACTTGTCACCTGTCCTCATCACCTGTCCTCATCACCTGTCAAGAAGCCTTCCCCGAGTCTGAAGTTGATCCCAGTCCGTGGCTCAGGAGTGACTGAAAGCTTCATGCAACTTTTCTACATATCCACATAAAGTGTACTAACTAGGTCTAAATCAAGATAATATTCCTGATGAATTACGGTCGATTTAGATTAAGAGCACATGCTCAGGTGTGTGCTGACTGCATGGCCTTGCAACTCTATTAGCTCTCTTTTCTGAAGTGATGAACCAGGGTGCTTGGCATTCAAGTTTATGAAATAGTTCAAAATCTCTAATGAGGACAAATGACTTTGAGGCAGGCTTTGCCAAGACATTTGCAAACAGACATTTGCTGTCTTGCCTCACATTACACAATACAACTATTTCTTGTGATTATAAAAAGTTATTCTCACCTCAGTTATGTTGATGTTTGTGTTTTGTTTACATAACTTTCTAGAACCACCCACAACAGCGTTTGAAAATTTGCCTTTTAGTTCGGCTTCAAGCAAAAAAATTAATGGCAAGCTTGTAGGCTATGAAGTATCATAAATACATATACACAATTCTATCACGAAATGATCATTCACTGCATTTTCCATTAAGACAGTAACAAAATTTAAATTCCATTTTGAATCTTGCTGATTCTAAATGCGAGTTTAGTTGCTTGCTCCAAATATTACAATACATTTGTATTGTTGAGACACTTGGGGGAAAAAAAAGACTTCAAACTTTTAAAAGTCACAGAAAGGTGAGACACCTATATAATTCTCCTGCATTTCTAGGCTATGAGCAAGCATTTCCGGTTCTTCCCTGAGAAGATCTGTCTGGCTGGGTGATTCAAAAGAAAATTCCAAGCTCCAAGAAGAATGAAAACAACCTGGCCCATCTCTAGCTGGTCTGTGTGAAAACGGGCTTGTTAAGAGTAGCAAACAAGTAGTGGATGGCCAGACTGGAATTCCGCAAGTGTGAGTGAGGGCTACCCTTTTTCATGTAACCCTGGTACAGACCATTCTATGTAAGAGACACCAACTTCTCTATTTGACTCTAAAAATCTCACCTAGGAGAAGGCCCTGAGAAAACCTAGCTCCTCCGACGGGACCCAAGAATATCAACAACTGTAAA
>LR752294.1:77862-95007 GCA_902729485.2 Mus minutoides | reverse complement strand
GGGTACTGTTTAGCTAATTTTAAGTTCTGTATCCTAAAGTGACATACTGTGATGGAACCAGAGCTGTCCCTGTGACACAGTTATGAGTGTATGTTAGCATTTCAGGAGACAGGCAGTATCATTATCTTTAGAAGAAAAGTGATGAAGAGTGATGAAGAGAAAAAAAATTTCCAATTCTAAATAAGGGAGGTCGTCATAGAAAGAAATTGTTCCCCATACCCCCAGAGGGTAGATATTTAGACCACTGTATTAGTAACAAATGACAACAAGCAAGTGGTATCCAGGGAGATGTATAGGGAAAGGTAATCCTTAGGATTTTGTCTTTTAGTGAACTGAAGTAATTGGAGGATTTGGATAAAGGTAGATGTAATGATTAATTTTCATTGTCAACTTGACAAATCTAGTGTGGGGAACAACAAAAAAAGGGGGCCCAGGGTAAGAGGGGGGAGGAGAAAAGACCCACGCCCCACCAGAGTTTTTTTTTTTTTTTTTTTTTTTTTTTTTTTTTTTTTATTCTCTGGTCCGTCAGGCATGGGAGGGCTGCTACCTACCCTTTTCACTCATCCTTGGGTAGGCATTCCTCTATCCCACTCTTCAAGGGGTGGCCAAGGGGAAGCCCTGCCTGGGGACCCCAGAGCTACCTTGCCAAAGCCCCGGGGTTATAGAAGAGAGGGATAAGGGAAGAGAGGTTCCTAACACTGATCAGAGTGTGCAGCGGATCTTGATGGAGCAGAGACTCTCTATGGTTTAAGAGCTTTATTATAGAAATGCAGGGGGAAAGAGAGAGAGGAGGGGGGAAAGGCTAGAGAGAAGAGGGAGAGAGGAGAGGAGAAGACAAAGAGAGAGGAGGGAAGACAAAGGGAGAGGAGAGAGGGGGTGAGAGTGAAGGGTAAGAGGGAGACAAGAGAGTAAGCAGTAAGAGGGTGAGGTGGAGCTGAACACCCCTTTTTATGGTCTTTACTGTTGCTAGGTAACTGGGGAGGAGTTTAGCCTGAAGGTCGGAAGCTTGGGCCATTGCCTATGTGACTACTGACCATGCTTCTCTTGTAGGGGTTTGGGGGTAGGGTAATTTAGGCAGGAGCCAGAGTTCCAGGAGCATGTGGGAATGCCTACCATGTCATGAAGGTTAATTATCACCACCTGGGTTCAGACCTCAGCTCAACTGGAGACCAGCCTGCAGTTCTCCACAATCTAGAATTATCTGGGAAAGGTGACTCAATGAAGACTTCCCTAGGTGAGGTTGGACTGTGAGCATCTCCGTGAAGGTTGTATGGATTAGTGTGAAGACCTGTCCATGGTGGGCAGCACTATTCAGTGATCCAGTTTTGTGTAAGAGTGGAAAAAGCAGGCTGAGCCAAGTGTGCATATGTCAGTGCATGGCTCTCTGCTCTTACCTCTGGATGTAATGCTCTCTCACCCTCTTGACACCAAGACCTCACTGCCAGCATTGACTTTAACCTGGAACTGTCAGCTAGAGAGACCATTTCATCATTTTTGTTGAGATGAAATGAAGACCACAGATAAGATGATCAAGGAATTTAAAGTAGATAAATACTATAGGGAGGGACCTGGAACCCCAAGAAGCAAGAGAGAGGCCTCCAGCAGCCAGAACAGGAAGACTGCCTTGTCTAGAGAGAGCACATGAAAGGCCCTGACTCTGAACTCATTTAATGATAAAATAAACAGGAAATCCTGAGAAAGTACCATCCCCTGCTGGCTGCATAGCAGGGTCTGGAGAGGTCCAGAGAGGTCCAGAGAGGTCCTGCCATTAATATGCTCAGGATGCTTTTATGCAGTGTTTCACAAATCTATGGCCTCTGAGTACTTTTTTTAAAAGACACAACAGCAGTGTCTCATGGCAATAATGTGGAACACAACTTACTTGGAAGCACTGCCATAGAAACCAAGGGGAATTTGCAACTTCTTTCCACATTGTCATGTAATATTTAAAATCTCCATTAAAAGAATCCAGAGCTCCTGCTGTAGGTAAAGTCACCCTCCATTCATGGTGATAATCTGCTTTAAAGCTGCAGGAGGACCTTAACTAGCACAATCAGTTGAAATTTAGGAGTCTATAAGACTCATATTTTTAATTTCTTAATTCTCACAAGATGCAAGAAACAGAGGAAAGCACTTTATACAGCCCCTCCCCCCCCGGAAATGTTCTTCTCTTTGCTGAATGCATAAGAAGTCAATACACTATCTATTTTCTTTGATTTAAAGGACATGCATTTTCAGACATTTGTCAGCAACATGGCATATGTTTCCTACATGAAAGCTTTGCTTTTTCTCTTTGCACTTTAAAGCGGAAAATTGGTGATAGCTTGTTAGAAAAAAAAAGCTTCATTTATTTATTGAGTCACTAAATCTAATTAGCTCTATTATTCTTAAGAAACTCCATGGTAACTCACCCAAAAGACTGATTCACATGGTTCCCATGCTAGACTAGATTATCAGGCCTGCAGCAGAGCTCAGAGCTCTGCCTCACTTACAGAGCTGTCAGAATTTCTATTCATTTCAAGAGTTTAGAAATTAACTGTGGGAATATTTCTGGCTGAACTTTGGAGGGCCTGAATGCAAAAGCCTCGATGCCTTCAATGCCTGCTCCACCTCACCTTGAATACCTTTGCCCTCCCTCTTCCTCCATGAAGGGTTTTATGAGAGCCATGTGCGTTGGTCAGAGGACCCCTTTGTGGTGGTTAAAAGCAGGTACATATGGAACAGTGACATCTGACTTTCATTTGATTGATTTTTCACAACTAGATATATGTCTGAAATATTAAATCCATGGTGGGTGTATTAAACAGGTGGATTTCTCTTAAGCTGTGCTTTCTAATGTTGCATCCTATGTGCGGAGCATTTGTAAAGACTCTTATGTTGTATAAATCACATGACCTACAACTAATAGAGAAAATCATTGCTTATAGAATATAAGTACAGATGCACGAATCCCTCCTCCCTCAGATCGCAGGAGAAGCATGTTACTGATCATGAGCTATCAAGTACTCTCTGCTCTGTAATATCAAATGAGTGCTGAAAAATCTTTCTCTCTCGACTTCGTGACTGGTACCATCTGTTGACATCACACAATTATGGGAAAAAAAATAACATCTTACTGAGGAGAGAGGAGCAGAAGGCGTACCCAAGTAAGTGATTCAAATGCTCCTTGGTATAGGCAGTGGTTTCATCAATTTGCACTGGTTGTTGTGAGGGCTGGCATGGTAGTGGCACAGAACAAGTGATTCTGATGGTACTATTGATTGCTTAACACATTCTTGTTCTGTTTAGACTTCTTCTGAGTATAAAGACAAGCATGAGGAACCCTGGTCATAGAGAGGGAGAGGACACAAGACAAAGGGTGACTACCAGATAGCAATTATTTCCCTTGGCTTTTCCACACTTCACTCTATAAGGATAAATGTAACCACCTGCCTCTCTTCCTGGCATTTTCTTTCATGAGTACTGTTTGATAAGTTATTTTTACTCTTTTATAAAGATGCTGAAATCACAATCATTTTCTCATATAAAACACCTCCCAAAGGTTGGCAAAAGCAGTCGTGTCCATTCTAATGCATTTTTCCTTTCTAAAATTATTGAAGTCCAACAAAGAAGCAGAAAGAATCCATTAAATGAAGTTTCTGATCTTGGTGACTAGGGATTTGTATTTAGTTGCTTAATAAAAATAAAGTTTTTAACCAATTCCTATTTTTTTTTTCCTGAAGATGCCTTAATTCTTATTGTTTCTTAAGAACCATTAGCTCATCCTTTCGGGGTTACAAAGACTCTTGCATTCCTGAAGTCTCACAGTGACACATATGTTGAGGACTGACATAGAGACATGTGATTCCTGACATGTTACAAAAAGACTCTTGCATTCCTGAAGGCTGGCAGTGACACATTTGTTGAGGACTGACATAGAGACATGTGATTCCTGACATGTTACAAAGACTCTTGCATTCCTGAAGGCTTGCAGTGACACATTTGTTGAGGACTGACATAGAGACATGTGATTCCTGACATGCTTCCACACTGCTGAAGCTTCCACAGACAGTGCTTCTCAGCTGTTGGGAAAGGAACTTCCTCTAATTAACAGATTGCACTTTCCTTGGTTTTTCTTGGTGGTAGTTTTAATACATTTTTCACAGCTGCATTTCTGGTTCATTTAGCTGAAGTCCCAAGTTGATGTATTTCTTCCCTCTCAAGAAGGGGGATCATTTTTGCATCCTCATGTTTTACCTCAGATGTTCTCAAATCTCTACCTGAAATTGGGATCCAGCGTTGGCTGAGACCAGAACAGAGAGCTAGGTTCATGTGTTCACAGATTAGCTTCTACCTCTTCAATAAAGCTGTTTGGATAGACAAGAATGGGAGCCCATGTCCTGCCTCAGGGAATGTTTGGACTTGATGGGGATTTCTCCAGATGCTGTGCAGAGAGCAGTGGGTGGGCAAAGAGGTATCTCTGAACCTAGCAGTGAAATCATCACCAGCTTAAGAGGCCTGTTCCTGGACTCCTTTAAGAAGTGCTCATAAAAGCTTTGTTGGCATGTGAGACCATAATACCATGAGTAGTTGGAAACTCATTGTGTTCTCAGTCTCCATGTCCTCATGTAATGTCCTATGGTTCTCTGTAATCATTGCCAGTTACCCATTTGATTTCATGTATACTAAATAAACAGTCTGTGTCTGAAATTAATTATGTTTGTGTCTCTGTCTGTTTTGGTTGATTACTAAGACACAGAGTGCTTGTTCTTTAAGTAGAAAAGGTGAGTCTGTTAGATATTAATGAGGGCTCACTCTGGAGAAGTGCCTGATGATTAGAGAACTTCTTTCTGAATTCAAAAAGTAACCTTTGATTGGTTTCCCAGAGTAAATCCTAGAGGTTGTCACTGTCCACCTGAGACATCTTCCCAGTGACTAACACAACCCTCTCTGGGATGCAGACCACCAGGTCAGTCTCAAAACACCTGAACTTTTTGTAGCAGTGTGGAGCAGGGTTCAGGTTCAGGTTGCTAACGCGTGTAATTTCTGTGGAACACCAAACAACTACTTTCTGGACACAAAGGCCCTGACTTACCTAAGACATTTTCTATGGTGTAAAAATCTTGTGGTGGCCAGTTCCTATTAATATCACACCAGCAATTCACATGGAGTTTGAACTTAAGGCACAAAGGCCAGCATCATATCCTATGTCTAATCAGAATCTGAAACTATCAGTCACTTTGAGAGAAATTAACAAATGCTTAAGGTCACGAGATGCTTAAGAAGTGGTATTTTGATTACAAATGGCTTTAGGTTTTCAAATAAAATAATATGTAGTAATAGCTGTTAACCTAGTGTTTTTTAATTACAGTTTTTTTTTTTTTTATTGATGGTTGGCAAAAAAATACTAAAAACATCTTCTTTCATGAGCAGGTCAGAGCCCAGCTTGGGCAGACCACAGGGTTTTCAGGAGCAGACAAAGATTCCCTTTAATACTGAGCATGTAGTCATCACACATCTGCACACAGCAGTGGAGGTGAGGAAACCTTCATCGAGTTCTAAGAACAGGGAAAAGCCAGAGCAATCAGAATCACATTTAAACACACAGTCCAAGGTTTGCTGACCATTTTTGTCAGGTAACTTGAGATTAAAAACTACAAATTCCTCAAGTAATAAGTTAGTGCATCCAACTGGTTACCACCCTAAGAGGAGGAAAACAAGCAAACACTAAAAACTACTCTCTCTCTCTCTCTCTCTGTCTCTCTCTCTCTCTTTCTCTCTCTTTCTCTTTCTCTCTCTGTGTCTCTGTCTCTGTCTCTGTCTCTGTCTCTGTCTCTGTCTCTCTCTCTCTCTCTCTCTCTCTCTCTCTCTCTCTCTCTGTCTGTCTCTCTGAAGGCAGTCTGGGAAATTCTGTGAAGCAATGGATGATGTGAACACTGCTGTACCTCGAGCTGACATTCCTATCCCCAAGCTTGCAGCAGCTACAACAGTTTAGAGTGGATGTCTGTAGCCCATCTGATCACACAATGTGCATGCGTGATAGGACTCAGCCTGAGATGCACTCTTCTTTCAACATATTCAATACAAGTACAGATCAATGTATGTGCCATGTAAAATACAGTTTTATCAAAAGAAAGCCTATCAAATTTGAAGTGTGGGTTAGTTTATAATTTCTTTCATTACTCCAGGTGGTTGAATTGAGTCATTCTGCAAATCTACTATCCATGTCAGCCATCCTGACGGTGTGAAGTGCACAGGGTGCTAGCCTGTAGCCTAACAGGTTCCAAACAGATTTTTTTTTAAAAAAAGGAGGAGGGGAGTGGCATGAGCTACAAATGGAAATGTCACCTTTGGGGAAAAAAAAAAAAGAATAAAACAAGCTTCCGCTATTTAAAATCTGTTTGTCTCTTCACTGAGACACTTATCACCATGTATTGTAATTGGTAATTGTTGGTAAAAATAATTCCTCAAGCCTTGACTCCTTGAGGTTGGAGAACTCGTGTTTACTGGTTGTTTTTTCTTCATGCCTCACACCAAGCAGTCGATCCAGATTTGTTGTTAGTTTGAACAAATCTGGGCAGAAATACATGGAACAAATAGGCTTGTAAAACTGGAGAAACAGCACTCACACCTTTCTAACTAACAGGTGTCAGGTTAAAGTGTCTCTGTTTGTGCTATATTTCTTAATGCCAGTGGACTTTCCTCATAGTGGGAGAGCTTTTCAGATACTGAAAATGAAAACCTTGACCCAGAGTAACGCCAGGGCAAGCTAACTCACAAACAGGACTCTGTACTGGGAGTCTGCATTTCCATCAAGATTTCCGGGAATTATTTCTGGTGCAGATTCCTTATAACCCAAACTTTCAGAAAAGTCACTGAAGACAGCCAGGCAGATTCACTGACAGGTATAGATCCCCACTATTAACCAGCAAGATCAGCATCACATACAGTTAGGATGAAAACAATTTTAATGCTTAATTCTGACAACTTTCATGTATGGATTGGCACTTCCAGTTGTTTCATTTTGGGAGTAGGTAGCAATTGCATGTCACTGATGAGTTGACCAGGAGCTGTAGAAGGGTAAACAAACATCAGGTTGCTTAGCAACAGCAGGTACCATACCATGGTCAACAAGTGGTCCTCCTGGTAATGAAGTCATCAACATTACGCATTGTCACTAGTACTGATGACACAGGTCTGACCAAAAAGGTGCTTCTCTGGCTAGCTGGTACACACTAATAGATAATTTCAGTCAGTTCAAATAAACAGGCTTGTGCTTTCACAATGGCTGAATACTACTTATGATGTTTGGAAATAATATTCCAAACAGAGCAGGAGGCTTCTGAAAATCTCACTGTCACACAAATCTTGGGTCTACAGGGTATTTTCTCATTGGTGAGGCAGAGCCTATGGATTCTTTTTAAGTCATTTCAGTTTTCCTTAAAACACATATTTATTTATTTATTTATTTATTTATTCATTTATTTATTTATTTATTATTTTTGTTTAAATAAACATTTATTGATTCTTCATGGAAGGTTTAAAATGGCTTATTTCTTTTCTAGACTATGGGATGAATTTTTCTTTTAAGTAGTGTCATCTCTTTTTTTCTGCCTTGACATCTGTTCCTATATTACTGGCCATTCATCTTTTACTTGTGAGGAAACATAAATGTAGCTACAAAGACATGGCTTTGGCATGAAAACCTTATGCTGCTTGTTAGCAACTCTATTGCTTGTTAATCTGTGGTGAGGACACAGTGTTTCCTTATTAATCTCTGTTCCAAAATGTCTGTTACATTGCCACCCACACTGAATGGTCTTGCATGCAAATACCCAGCATTTAATTATTTATTATTTACTTTATTTTCACGCTGATTACTCATAATCATTGCTTTATAATGCTGTTCCCATCCATCTCTATATTTCTTCCTGCTCACCCCATCATCCTCTCCTGACCACCTCCTGCTCCTGTTGGTTCTGCCCAGGTCTCCATCCACTTCAGGCTTTCTTTATTAGTTTCCTGACGACTGCATGGGTTTCAGGAAAAGAAAAGAATGCTGTGTAAAGTTTTAACTCAACTTATTTTTTGTTTTGAATCACTTAGTCATGGTTCTGAGGATCAAACTCAGATCCCTGTCTCTGATAATCAAGTAAGTATTTCACTCCAGCATTACATTCCTTGCGAGGCAGTTCAGAAAAAAAATAAGAACTTCTCAATCGCTGCCATCTTCACAGCAAATATGCACTGGACTGATTTTTTTTCTGGTTTTGCTTCAGGTATATTTTAAAATTCACATTTGAATTTCTGTTTGAATAGTATTAAAGCAATGTTCAAATGTAAAGGGAACAGAGATCTATACCACAGATACTCTTACAATTAAATTTTGACATTTTTAATTGAAAGAAACATTAAAGCAAAATAGAATTTCAATAAGTGAGGAAAAACTAAGTCCCGATGTCATTAAAACCCTGTATTTCCTTTGGAATCCAAAACAAATGACTCACTAATTTCGTGTTTCTTTTTTTTTTTTTTTCTTTTTTTGCAGATTTTAAATAAGAAAATCTGTGCCTTCTTGAATCCACACATGCATTATTCAATGGCCCTCTTTAATTGGAATGTTTTCTTCCATTTAGGAGAAGGTTTAGTTCATTAGCATTTTTAGAAATCAAATTTCTTTTGTCACACCTGTGGCCACCAGAGTTGGTTACATTTTTCTTGCAGAAATGACATTGCCCAAATAGCAAGCTATATTTCTTAATTTATATCATGATGAAATTGGATTTGTTTGAAGAGTATTAATTTCATTAGGTGTTTATTCAAAAAATCTAATGAAATTAATTGTATTCAAATCTATTCATTTTCTAAGAATGTTCTGCAGAATACATTTTATTGGTGCATGTTTTCTATTTGTCATGTATAATTCAAAACTTGTAAGATAGATTCTCTTTAGAGTTGGCATCTCAGAGATCTGGAAAAACATCCCTCTTTTTCTGAATCTATAAGTGAAGAAGACATGAGTAATTTTTAGTACCAAGTAAAACTCTGAGTCCCCACACGGTCAATGAACACTGATGATTATCACTGAGAAGAATACAGCTTGGAAATATCTTCAAGAAAAGACTGTAAATAACATAAGTAACATGGAGAGAATGTTTGAGAAATGTCATATCCAAGAGTTTTACATTGCCTACCAATAATAAGAAAACCAGGTAAAACACTTCATAGGTGGCTTCACACATCATTCCCAAGGGTTCTGCATTCGTTTCTTAGCAGGCTTTGTTTTATTTTCCCAGAAATAGTGAAGGGAATCACACCCCAGTACTAGAATGGCTGGAACAATTAGCAATTAAGAATGGAAATAGAGGGTGTGATAGATGTTGGCTCAGAGGTCTGGGATCTCAGAGAGTTCTCAGTGGAAACCCTCCATCACCAACAAACAGGACTGCATTATTCATAGGTGAACTTGGACAAGTATGGAAGGCAGAAGTCCACAGGAAACCCATGGCCTGAAAGAATCAGGGGGCCCTGGAAGAGAAGTTTAATGTTGGAGAAAAACACTTTCCTTCTTGTATACTCTGGCTTCATAGTTGACTAGTATCTTGAAAAGAGTGTGTGTCTTTGACAGTCCTTGCTTAACAGTTTCTCTCCCTTACTATTTTAATCTATGTGGGTTGGAGCCAGCTATTTTTAGATTTTAAACTATTTCTTGTCCCATTCCCTGCCAATGTTTTCCTTTTGTTAGGAAGCTTCAATCTCAACAAGCACTTCAGTTTCTGAGATGAGTGGTACTTGAGGTTTTAACCTTTGCTTGCAAATCTGGTGCTCATCTGCAGGTTGGGGAGGTGGAGCAGTTGTGGCAGGAAACAGTCCCAAGGATGCTGAGAGGCATGAGCATGGGGCTTCGTTTAATTTCATCTCTGTTGCTGTGATAAACTCTCCCTGCAGTAAGCAACTTAGAAGAGAGAAAGGGTGTACTGTACCTCTGAACTCCAGGTGATAGTCCCTCCCTGTCAGAAAGTCATATCAGCAGAAGCCTGAGCCTCTGAGAAGCTGTGTACATCTGTCCCACTGTCAAAGGAAGAGACAAAGGAAGGCTTGCCTGCTTACTTGTGCTAAACTCATTCTCTACATTTTATACATTTCTCTGTGTAGGGAATGGTGTTACCCAAAGTGGGCTGGGGCTTTCCACATCAGTTAACACATAATTCAGCCAATCTCCTTCATGTGTACTGATAGGCCAACCTTATCCAGGCAATCCCTTGTGGAGACTTTCCACTCTTCTCTGCTGATTTTGGGTTGTTGCACATGGGTGATTAGAAATACCTGTTATCAATACTCAACACAAATGCTGGTTTGCTGCATGAAAGAACATGGCATTGGAACATCAGATATTTTCATTGTATCTGTTATGAAGACAACATCTGTCTTCTGCACATTATTAAAAACTGTCAAACATTGACACAGGATGGTTTCACATTGTCCTTGATGTATCTAATGTATTTTAAGTTAGTAGGACTTTACTAATCACACTCACATTACTTTTCTATAACTAAAATGGCATACTTTGTAGACAGAGTCTAATGAACACCTTATTCACTAGATTTAGAAAATTGAATTGTGATCTCTAAAATGTTAGTGTCATCAGCTTTACTTTTAAGTGATATTATTATTTTGAGTTAATCACCATTTATATTTTTTGCTTACATTTTAAGAGAAAACATGCTTTTGTAGACAATTTTAAGGATTTGACAGAAGAATCATCATCTCCTCACTCAGCCTAACTGTAAAAGACTGAAAATGCTTGCTTGGTGGCCCTACTGGTTTTATATTTTTATTCCTAGGTGCATGTGTCTGTTGTATAGATATGAGTCCAGAAGAGGGCAGAAAAATCTCCTGGAGCTAGAGATACAGGTTGTTGTGTACTGCCCCATGTGGGTTCTGGGAATTGAAGTTTGGTCTTCCAAAAGAGCAGTAAGTGTTAGTGACCCCTGAGATTCTAAATGTATGTATTTTTAGTGTAAGGCAATTTTATACGGCAGTTTAGAAACACAAGTGTACAAAAGATTGTGCAGCTGCAGCATTGCACTGTAAATCTTCATCTTCATATATTCCCTAGAGCATGATTTTTTTTTTTCCTTCAAATCATTTTGCTTCAATTCCAAAGGACAGTTGTCATGAATTGGATGATCTTTTTTTGCTATTCAAAATCCTGTTATTATAAGAATAGCTGAGGTCAATCAATTTTTTCTCAGTGTTGACTAAAATATAAAGGGAGAGAGCATCATGAAGGTTTATTACAATGTATTTGAAAATTAAAAGGATATGGACCATTTCTAAGAAATTCTCACTTATCAAAGAGATCCCACTTGATTCTTTTCAGTGGTTCTGTTGAATCTTGGGGATGCCTTTTCTTGGTTGGAATATGCTGCAGAACTGGCCAGAAACTTATGATACTAAGTAGTGTTGCTGGGCAAAGGTTAAAATGCTTGGCAACTAAAAATGTCTTGCATCTGGTTTTTTAAGTCCCAGGAGGCAAAGCGGTCCCTGGCTAAGAGACACTGAATAACCAGGGGGGGGGGGGCGGGGGGGGATAGAATTGATAGTGTGCTACTGAGATTGCAGAAAATTTAGGGGGTTTTCCAGAAAAAAATAACACAAGATGAAACCCCAGATGAGTATTATTTGTGTAAATTAAAAAAAAAAGATAGGAAAGAAAGAATATTGAGGCATAGGGCCAAGTGAACTTTGACATAAAAACAGATGTAGTTAGTATGGAGAAAGGAGGTCATCCAGGCCCCCTAATTCATAAATACTATTCCAAAACAAAACCAGAATCACTACAAGTTATTTGTAATGGAATGCAATGCCACACCAGGTGGATTTTTACCAAGCATATAAAGGAAATTTAACAGAAGACTCTTACATTTACCACATTTATTGAATAAAGTAGAAGAGAAAAGTCATCTGACTGATCTAGGAGGAGCAGAAAAGTGTGTGATCACAATTTTACACTGTTTAGAATCGAGACATTTGCAAACTAGGAACAGAAGGAAGCTTCCCCAACGTGATAAATTATATCAGCCTTGCTATATAAAGGGTACCTAAAAATTGCATCTACCCAAAAAATCTACAGGAAGCATTTATTCTTAATGGAAACACATGGTCCTTTTTTAAAAGTCAGAATCAAAATTATACCTACTATTGCCTTTTCAAAGAAACTCTGCATTAGGTTTCATTTCAGGGCCATAAGAGGTACAAAGGTATAGAGTTAAAAATCTTAGAATTAGGAAGGAGTAAACAAAAGTACGGTCATTGTTATCTGTGTAGAAATATTCTGAAGTGTCTCCTCACCAATTACTAAATTGTGAGATGACCAGCCTTACAAAGGTCACATATTTGTAGTTCATTTCTTCTGTGATAATTATTATTAGAATTTTTATAATTTTACACATGTGCACCTTACATTCTGATGGTGCTACTTTGCCAGCCCTGTCCACCCACACATATCCCTCTTACATTTATCTTTTTCTGTATGATCCACCAAGTTTAACATTTGCAGCCATCCATTGGAGCCTGATTGGCTCAACAGGAGACACAGAGCCAATATCATTCATTGGCCCTCCCTCTTCTAGAATCTATCATTAGCCAGTCATTCAGATATGAAAGTTGGGGATCTGTGAGCACCTCTCTTCCCTGACTGGTTGTTGTCAGGGCTCATACTGTATGGGCCTGATGCAGGCTGCTTTAAAATTAATGTGAGTTGAAAATTGCAGTGGCCATACTGAGTCTAGGGAGTGACATTTCATATCCCTTTATCTTATCTTCCAGGTTTTACATCATTCTAGTCCCTGCTACAATGTCTAGCCCCGAGCTTTAAGGGCACTGGTATAATTAATGTGTTTAGGGATGGACTCCTGCTTGTTATTTATTCTCTCTTGGTTAGCCTGGAGTCTGTACTCACTACTGTTCACTATCCGAGTCCTATCTGGTTTCAGGTGGAAGCTTCTTTTGCTATGGTATAAGAAAAATGTTTAGAAGGTAATTTGTTGCTTTGTCCGTTTAGTTAACAATCAGAAATTCACATAGGCCCACTGCCTCCCCACACTTGGGTCTTAGAGGAGTTACAGTTCCATGAGTTGGTGCTCCCACCCTTTTGGAGTAGGTGTTAAGTACATTCACAGTACAGTTGGTTACCTACCCCCAGGATTCAAGTTGCTATTTCACAGGTAATCATATCTTAAAACTAAATTATAAAGTCACCATTTCAAGTGGCTAGAGGATGTAAAGTTACTAGATATATCTTTTATAATATATTTACAAGAACACTATGTACAGCCTGTAAGTGAAATTCAAACTATTATTGATGAAAAACACTGAAAATTTAGAATATATGAAAATATAGAATAAGTGTTGCAAAAACTTTAGTATGAACAAAGACAGGCATCATAAACAGCTTTAAGGATACATATTCAGTTCTATAAATTCATCCGTCACATAGTTGGACAGGGTGGTACATGTCTGTACTCCTAATACTCAGGAGGCTGAGGCAAGAATATTATAAACTTGAGACCAGCCTGGCCTACAAAGTGAGCCCTTGTTTATAAAGAAACCATTTGCTAAGTATCCCAGTACATGTGTGGATTAAATGTCACTGCAAAAATAACAGCAAGAGGTTCTGCTGGAGACTGATAATCAGGTTGAAGATCGTTTTGGGAGAATAAATATGTCAACAATATACAAGATAAGAGCTAAGCACAAAATGAACATAGTTGGGCAAATTTCCTTCTATGAAGTTCCAGAGGGAGCTGGATGTAGGGTTCAGCAGTTAAGACCACTGGCTGCTTCTGCAAAGGACCCGAGTTCAGCTGCTATTACCCAAATGCATGGCAGCTCTCAACCATTTGTAACTACAGTTCTGGGGGTGCAACACCCTCTTCTGGCCTCTATTGGCATGGCACACCTGTGGTACACAAATATGCAAGCAAAACCCTCATGTACATACAATAAAATTAAATAATGTTATAGTGATTAGGAAAACACTTTGTCAAGCTAGAGAACCATGGATTGAGAGATAATGCAAAGTAGAAAGTAATTTCAACTACTGCACAGCGGCAACTGGCTTTCAGATCTGAAGAGACAAGATCCACCTTCTAGGTTTCCTAGACTTTTGACCTTATTCTGATTCTTCATCTTTTTCTTTCTTAACTTCTGAAATGAAACAGCCAACAATTCTCATCAATTTCCTTTCCTCTGTGCATTTTCTTTCACCACAATCAATATTCCAGTCCATTTCTCCATAACCCAAGTTCTGTCTGGCATCAAGATTCTATTTTACCGTTTTCTGTTCTATCTTGGCTCCTGTTTGTTCTGAATACAGATGCTGCCAAAGCTTTCTCCATAAAAGACTATTTTTATCATATAGGACTTTTTTTTTTAAAGGCAGCTTCAAAGCCTCTTCACTATAACACCAGGTAATATCCATCACATTAAGGTATATCCATCACATTAAGGTATATCCATCACATTAAGGTATATCCATCACATTAAGGTATATCCATCACATTAAGGTATATCCATCACATCAAGGTATATCCATCACATCAAGGTATATCCACCACATCAAGGTATATCCACCACATTAAGGTATATCCATCACATTAAGGTATATCCATCACATCAAGGTATATCCATCACATCAAGGTATATCCATCACATTAAGGTATATCCATCACATTAAGGTATATCCATCACATCAAGGTATATCCATCACATCAAGGTATATCCATCACATTAAGGTATATCCATCACATTAAGGTATATCCATCACATCAAGGTATATCTATCACATCAAGGTATATCCATCACATCAAGGTATATCCATCACATTAAGGTATATCCATCACATTAAGGTATATCCATCACATTAAGGTATATCCATCACATCAAGGTATATCCATCACATCAAGGTATATCCATCACATTAAGGTATATCCATCACATTAAGCAATTAGGTCTGAAACTTATTTGTAACTGTCCATGAGGTTGAAAGAGGAAAACTGGGATAGACTTAGAAATTGCATAGGCAAATTCTGCTTGAGACTTGGAATATGTAACCGTGACCAGCACAAGCATTTATAGCTGCCACTGGTTACAGAGGAATGATAATTTTCAAAGTGCAGATGAGCTTTGGGCACAGAGCATCTGCTCACGTACATACTGGCCAATATCACATATATTTTAAAGTCCCTTTTCTATTTATTTCTTGTGTGTTAATTTTATCTCTTGTGTGGAAGTTATATATGATTAAGATCTTACTAACTTCCCAGAAATAAAATTAACCTTGTTTCAAACTGTGGATCTGGGATCCCTCCAAGTCTGTGCCTTTTCTGTACAATTACTGTTCTGTTGACTTAACTGGTATCTTAGCTTTGGATAAAGGGAAGTTATCTATGGAGGAAAGGCCAGGCTTCCTTTCATACTTGCTCCTGATGCTGCATCAAAGATCACTAGTATATAGCTCATTGATTACCTCAGTGTACAGCCTTTGCTGAGCTCCCTCAGAGAACATCACAGATATAAACATTTTCAGCATCTCCAAATTTTCCACTGGCCCCCAACACACACATATTGTCCCAATTTATTTCTGCTGGGAATTATTTGTCTCTACCTCTGCAGTATCTATACTACAGCTTGTCCTGCTTATTGACAATAGGGTCCTATGCCAATTTTCCCTCATGTCACCTTCACACTCTGATGCATGTTTGATGGGGATGCTGTGCACTTTTTAATTATGGACAACTTATTTGAGTGGAGTTGCACTTTTAAAGATTTACCTGATGGTTTATGTACATGTCTATATGCATATGAGTGTATTTAACATCAGAGGCCAGAAGAGGGAGTCTGATCTTTTGGGAGCTGTAGTTAAAGGTGGTTGTGACAAACTCTCTATGGATGGTGTGAATTGCCTTCTTTCCAGACCAGAGTTATAGTTTTAAATATGTGAGAACTGCCAATCTGTACATTTAACAGTCAGAGCAAAACCAACGGGCTTGTGTAGGTTAAAATACAGAAACATAGAAACATTACATATACCTTACCATGTGATGGGGGCTGTACATATGTGTTGGTGGAGGTTCTTACAAGGAGTCATACTTCTAAGTCAGGAGGAAATTGTGAAGACATAGAGAAAGTAGATACATCTCTGGGGAGGCTGAGGCAAGGCTCAGCAGAGGAACTATAGTGAATCTTGGAGAGCTGAAAGTACTCACTTCAGGAAAAGGGAGAACAGAGAGAAGGGTCCACTGGAGGGTGGTACCTACTAGACAGTGCAGTACTGTCTGTGTCTTTGGAAAATCAGTGAGATCACTGGGTGTGGCAGTTCAGGTTGACACAGAAGGTTTGCCATGTGCTCAAGGCTGTCCTGTACTACCTAGTGAATTCTATGCTACCTTGAGCTTCATAGTAAAACCAGATTAAAAACACAGGAAAGCCAAACAAATAGTAAGCAAGTATTAGATTGTAATTTGATGGGGATAAATGGAATATTAGGTGGTGTTATCTATAAATATAGGAAGCAAAGAAAGATTTAAAAAACTATACTATTTAATCTGATCAATTTCAAATGTATAGTATTTTGAATTCGGTTTTATTTTGTTTTTAAAAACAATTAACTCATGTAGACCACTCAAATAATTAGGTTATATAGACTGCAAAATTTAGATTTCTTCAACATCCTAGTGGTATACAACAAAGTAGAGAAAAGCAAAAGCTGTCAAAACTTCAGAAAATCTCCACATGTATAGACAACTGATTTTGTAAAGCTATGTCTTTTCTTTAGATGGAACAAAGTGTTCCCAAGGAAGGAGCTAGAGAAAGTACCCACGGAGCTGAAGGGGTCTTCAACCCTATAGGTGGAAGAATAACATGAACTAACTAGTACCCCCAGAGCTGCATATATAGAAGAAGATGGCCTAGTTGGCCATCATTGGGAAGAGAGGCCCTTGGTCATGCAAACTTTATATGCCCCAGTACAGGGGAACACCAGGGCCAATATGTGGGAGTGGGTGGGTAGGGGAGCAGGGCGGGGGATGGAGGAGGGTTTAGGTGACTTTCGGTATAACATGTGAAATGTAAATGAAGAAATTATCTAATAATAAAAAAAAA
>LR752294.1:29882-77685 GCA_902729485.2 Mus minutoides | reverse complement strand
TCAACCCTCTAGGTGGAAGAATAACCATGAACTAACTAGTACCCCCTGAGCTCATGTCTCTAGCTGCATATATAGAAGAGGATGGCCTAGTTGGCCATCAGTGGGAAGAGAGGCCCCTTGGTCATGCAGACTTTATATGCCCCAATACAGGGGAACACCAGGGCCAAGAAGTGGGAGCGGATGGGTAGGGGAGCAGGGCAGGGAGGGGGGAGGGTATAGGGAACTTTCTGGATAACACTTAAAATGTAAATGAAGAAAATATCTAATAAAAGTTGGAAAAAAAAAAGATCTCTCCCTTCTCCCGTTCCCTTTCTTCTATCACCCACCTCCATCTTGGAGTAACACCACAGTGTTTAGCTTCCCAAACTTCCTGCCACACCTCCTCTGAAAACTTTTGCGGTTTTTCATATTTCCTGAGTTAATCATTTTTCATTGACAAATAAGCAACCAACATGAGAGATTCTCCATGGTTCTAAACACTTCTGAGGATACTTAAAAATCTATACAGTTTCTCTTCTGTGCCTACAAATGCAATCACCACATAACACAATAGGTACTGGACTCATTCTTCTTGAGTAATTGTAATTTTGAACAAATCTTGACATTCCCCTCCCAGTTAAGCCATTAGCTTTCTTCATGTTTCTGAGTTCAGCAATTTAACCCATTTAAGACCACCATGTTTTTTGCCTTTGTTACCTGGCTTATTTTATTTAATGGCATGAGTGGCAGGATTTTCTTTCTTTTTAAATACTGACTAGTAATCCATATGTAAATTTATTGTGCTTTTATCCATCTACCTCTGATGGATTTGTAGCTCAATTCCACACATTCCGCCTGTTGAAAGATCAGTTTTTGTGACCATCAGAGGGTGAATATAACATGGGGGCTTCATTGTATCTGAGTATATGCACAACAATGGTGAGGTGCCTGGATAACCTGGTTGCTCTGTTTTTGATGTTTGAAGAACTGCAATTCTGACTTGATAAGGTCTCTTCCAAAGTAAAATTCCCATCAACAGTGCATAATGGTCCCCCTTTCCTAAAAAGCAGAGGTTGAAACATGCCAAATCAAATAACAGAGCTTCTATGTGGCAAAACAAAACAAAACAAAACATAAAAACCAACCCTGTCTACAGGGCTTGAAGGAAGTATTTCCAGACTCTCCTGCAAGACACTCATAGCCAAAATATATAAGGAACAGAACATTACAGTATCAAGAGATGGGGGGCAGAGTCTAATCAAAATGGATAAGCTTATTTGTATTTACCCAAAGGAGGAATATGAGTGGCCAATGAGTGTGTGAGAGATACTATTCTAACCCATCAGTCAAAACCCAAGGTGAGATAGTGTTTCATATTTTCTCAAGTCCACAGTATGGGGACTAGAGATGTAACTCAGCCATGAAGTACTTATGCACAAGCATTGGGAACCTTGAGTTGGGATCCTGTGTAAAAGACAGGTATGGTGGTATGGGTTATAATGCTAATGTGGGGAGACAGAGACAGGCAGATTCCTGAAGCTTACTGGCCAGGCATTCTAGAGGAATTTTCAAGTTCAATGTTCAGTGAGAGACCTTGCCTAAACAAAATGAAGTGGAGAGAGACTGAGGAAGGTACCCAGTTTTGAGCTCGGTCATGCATACACATATAGACATCTGCTATCCCACCCACACATATGACCATGTACACATAAACCATACATCACCCTCCAAACACACACACACACACACACACACACACACACACACACACACACACACACACACACAACATGTCAATGTATGTTATGGAAATAGTGAGCAATGTTTTGTTCTGTTTCTGTTTTTGGTTTTTGTTTTTTGTTTTACTCAGAAAAACTGTTTTCTCTCTCATGGACACGCTACCTACTTGCCACCACTCTTTGCTTTCTTGATTTTTTTTCTTTGTACCATACGAGCATTAATCTGAAGTCCTGTAATCCAGCCCATGTTGCAGCTGTATCTACAGACACCTGCCCCCACCTCTGCCCACATCAATATTCACATGCACTAGAACACTTTCTGTGAGTGCCAAGAATATCCGAATGTTTGCTTTATTTGACATGGTGCCTGGGAGTCACCAAGCATGGGCACAATAAACTACTTTTCTGGGTATTTTCAGGTTCATTTGTTTTACCAGGAAGCAAAGCCATTTTGCCTGTATCACTTGTTCCTAGGAAATAGGTGTGTTTTGAGGATTTAAAAAATTACCCTATAATAATTGTAGAAGGAAATATTCTGGAGTTATTAAGATATCAAATTCATGAGCATGCTGAGCCTTCTACCTTCCCATAAACTCTCAACCCTTAAAGGCTAGCCAAAAAGGATCTTGAAAGCTACCAAAAGCTCTTTTATAGTCCAATATTTGCAGAACTTCATTAGTAGCCAAAAACTGTAATAACAATAATTCTGCTGGATTTTACATTCCTCTGACATTCTTGTTGTACACTTTGAGTGTTATTTTCCCATTATTATCCTAAATTATCTGTTGCCACAAAGAGCCAAGAAAGTTTAATTATTTGAAAATGTATACTTTTCTTTTGTTCAGATAATATTTTGAGTATTTTATTATAAAAACAGCTCTGGGTAGAATGAATCACAGAAGCCAGGAGAACTACTTAAAAGAATGTGGTGAAATAAATAAACCCGAAAAATTTTAAGAGGAGATGGCTAGCCTTTAAAAACAAAAGAAAGCCAGACAAAGTACATGTGTGTGTATGTACGTGTGTGTGTGTGTGTGTGTGTGTGTGTGTGTGTGTGTGTGTGTGTGTGTGTGTGTTTGTATAATTTGTTTGTAACAAACATCTTCATCTAGGGACTATCACACTTGCCTCAGATTGAAAAGGTATGACACTGTCACACTTTCAAGAGTAAGGGGCAGAAATATCTCTTAATTTCTCCTCCATTCACAGACATTGACATTGTCTAGAAACAGAGAGGACAAGTTCTCTGTTCATGCCTGATCAAAATGACACAAAGAGGTATTTGGTGCAGTGGGAACCTAACCATCCTATCTGTCATCCCTTTGTGCCTTGAAAAGCTTCTTTATCTCACTCATCAGAACATTTCTGTCCCCACTATTACTCACCATAGAAAAATAAAATCTTTCATATGAGAGCTGCAACCTGAACAATTTTCTTTTGAACAGTCCCTGTACCTGGACCAAACAGGCATCCTTGAACTACTAAAATAACATTGAGAGGTAACTCCAAGCACATGAGTGACACACATAGACTCTTATCACCAGAATCTGCCTTTGGCACTTAAAACTAAGTTTTCACTAGTAAAGTACTAAAGAGAACACTTTAGGCACAAAAGGCAACAAAATGTATGCTGAGTCTTTCTGTGGCTTTGTGTGTTTTCTTTTTCAATGAAGTAAATTTATGTAGAAGTGAGAGCTTAAGGTTAACAACTTAACTAAACTGCAAAGCACTAAAATCCATCTAACAAATTTAAGGTAATTTAGATTCCTAACACAAATATTAAACATTCCACAGATAGTTCCATTGAAAATATTTAAAAATCCCACCTTCAAATATGGATTTGGGAAAGTAAATTATAACAAATATCTAGTCCTGGACATTGATGAAAACAAGTTTAGTCTTCTAGTGATC
This sequence comes from Mus minutoides, assembly GCA_902729485.2. Taxonomy (NCBI): domain Eukaryota; kingdom Metazoa; phylum Chordata; class Mammalia; order Rodentia; family Muridae; genus Mus; species Mus minutoides. Next base: position 74,056 of record LR752294.1, on the reverse strand, counting down.
ATGGCTTATAGAAAAATTGTATTTTTTTTTCATTTCCTTTAATTTGAATTTTCTCTTTGCGCTAATCTGAGCATGTCTCCTGCTCCTAACCTTCATATTTGTTACATACTCCACTGGCCTTGAGAAGACTAGTTCGCCATTTCCGGGTTTTCCTGTTCCCTACACATTTATTTACATCCTTATGTATTCTTTTTAAAAATTAAAATGACAATATGAGGTCTGCTATCCAATGCTATAAAGCCAATGAGTACATTGCATCTTATCTCTTTCCCACGGACTCCTAATGGATCTCTGTCCCCAACTCTAGGGCTCTTTGGGTTTAGGACATAACCCAGAAGCCTTTGTACAACAGTCTAGAAGCCATCTTTGTAACTGTAATTACCTCTCCTTCCTGCTCATGATTATTTCAATCTCCCTCCACTGTTCCTTTGATTAAGCCTCCACTCCCTAATGCACTGAGCTTTGGGCTCCCATTATTCCTCACAATTTTGCAGATTCATCTGTGGAGTTTCTGCAAAGGCAGCATAAGTGCCCTTACAGGAACCATTTGGTGTCCAAGGCTCCCTCTGGGAGCAGGGTGGGGGACACCTCAGCCCAGTACCTCTTCCCACCTCAGGTCATTTTTGTTGGTTGTCACTGAGAAGAGCACTCACTTAAGACCTTTCCTGTTCTCCTTACTTCCTTATCACAGAAGTAGCCTTTATTGTCTTCTACTAAATTATCTCCAGACCATTTTCAATCTTATTTAGCCAAGACATGAACACTGGTGAGACTTGCTTCTTTAATTTTATTGAAGATATCATGTGGAAATATTGACTTTGCATATTTGAATGTCAGAGCCTATGAGAGTAGGCTTATAGCTTTATTGCTTCAAATATTGAAACAAAGTAAAACTTTTTGCAATGTAGAGTTATAGCCATTCATTTATTCAGCACGTATTTAGAGACCTAATATAGAACGAATACTGGTTTGCTGGTTAGTTTATTGGATTCAGACTTATTTTTATTTCTAGATATTTATAGCCACTCAAGCCAGAAAAATAAACCAAGACTTACACCCAGGGTCATAGAACAAAGTATGTAAAGCCCACACATGGCAGAGTGGCTATTTAGGCAAAATGAAGGCACCAAGATTCTGGCAGTTATATGACTTAAAACAATGACCTATGAAAACTGTAATTGGTATCGTCTGTTTTCTGTCCCAGTCTGTCCTATAAATGCTAACTGCAAAGTTTATTCTCTGTAAATATTGGGCCTGCCCCACCCAGGTATCCCTAGAGGGAAGAGGCAAGGGAAAGACTGAGACTAGTTGTCATTGCATGTGTCCCAGGACACTAGCTGTCCTTTCACAGGGACTCATTCAATGCCCTAGAATGCAGGGCCTACCTGCATACAGCCACCTGGGCTGCAATTCTCCAAAAGAATTTCCCTTCCTGTCTTAAAGACAAGAGTGAGAGCTGGCATTTACTCACCTTCTGGGCTAACAGATCTTTCCTTGTTGGTTTTGAAATTAATTTTCGTTATCTTGACACAAAGACCCAAAATATGACTTTTTTTTTTTTTTTTTTTGTTCTCACAGGAACAGGCGGTGAGGAGGCAGAGGCACTTACAATTTACCAAAAGGGGGAAACTATATTTAAACTGCATATTAATACACCATGATACAGCTGGGCAGGCTGTGTTTCTCCCAGCAAAGGCTGTGGCTCTGCTCAAACTTACTAGTGCCATCAAGCATGTGAAGTGAGAGAATGTAACTCAGCCTATGCAGGCAATAAAGGAAGGAGAGAGGAAAGGGCAGGGGTGGAGTTGGAGGAGGAAGTAGGGAGGGGACTGGGAGACAGAAAAATGGGAGGGAGAGGAAGTGCAGAAGGGAGGGAGAAGGGCTAGAAGGGAGAGAGAGGGCAAGTAGGGGAGGAAGGAGCCAGAAAGGGAGGAATGAATGGGAGATGGAGAAGGGAAATGGGGGGAGAGTGGGAGATGTAAAGAATTTGAAACAAAAGGAGGGAGGAAAAGTGGAAAGCCACACTACCTGTCATCCTATCCAGACAAGACTTTAAACTGCTGGAGGTTCCAGAAAAGCCATGAACTAAGTGTCCATCTAGGATGAAAGAGAAAAGAGCATCCTTTTCTTCATCATCACACCCAGGGCATTTGTATTTTTCAATAGGTTTGTGAACCCCATCTTCAGTTCTTGCATTTTGCTGCTGCCATTTCAAGGAGGTGACTCTGGAGAAGGTACTTAGCTTCTGACTAAAACTGGTACTGGTGTGTAGAGACAGGGAGACATGCAAGCAAAGACCCAAGGACCGGGACTCGTGAGAGAACAAGAAGAATGCCTCTAAGAAGTATTTGTAACTTGAGGTTTGAAATGACTTCAAAACCCATGTCATTCTAAAGATGACATGCAAAACTGTTCAGGCTTGAGCCCAAAGCCCCTCCCTAGGATCAATGGGATCAGAATACTGAAAGCTCCTTAACACATGGCAGCCCTCACAAACGATATTTTTCTTTGCCAAAATGTGGAAATATGGACTTTCCAAAGGAGTACACAACACACTTAGTGCTTTGTTTCCAATTAAAATCCAGCTAATATTTTATTCTTTTCATTTATATTTCCTTTTAATTGACAAAGGATCTAATGAAATAGTATGTTATTATTTTTTTAAGACAAACTTCCAAAGAGTTTTGGAGGACTGTCATGTGTCCTCAGAAGGAACAAATTTAGCACATGGATATTCTCTACACTGAAATCAGAGTTTCAGAAGTGTTTCTTCTTCTTCTTCTTCTTCTTTTTTTCTAGAAATATGTCAAGTGGGTAGTTACTTGATACCAAATGTTACTTTTTAAAAACAATTTTATATAAAAGCTAGTCTTTTAATGAGAGTCAAGCTATATTTAAGAAGCCTCTGAAGAGAAGGGAATGAAGTCAATTTACAGTTTTTAATGCATTAGAGAACTCAGTATCAGATAAACCTGTCTATGTGGGAGCCATGATGCTTAGATTGAAGGCTGAGCTACCCCAATTATAACTGACTTTAATGAATGCAACCCTGCCACTTTTTAATATTCAGCACATGGATCTTAGCAACTTTCATTTTATTCATCAATATTGAAATTGTTTCCCCACATTATTTGTAATCTTTAATGTTTCTAAGGTTTGTCTCTATTTTGTGCTTTGGTCAGTGTCATCATGTGCCCATGTTAGTGTAGGTATCCCCAGAATCTGAGGGTATCACATTCCCTAGAGCTGAAGGTTCAGGAAGTTGTAGGCTGACAATGTCTGTGCTTTGAACCAAAGCACTGTCTTCCTTAAGAACAGTGAGTACCCTTAATCACTAAGACTTCTCCCCAGCCCCATAGTCTTTAATTTTCGCTTTAGATTTGTAGTTCAGACACATTATATTTGTTCCAGAGGCATTCTGTTGTCTAAGTAACATTTATGAAGCATATCAGCCTGTAAGACAACCATTGAATCCAGGTCTGGAAAACAAAGAAAAAATTATGCCACATCTTAAATCACTTATCAAGGTGAAGTCTGGGAATAGATTTCTGAGCCTCGCCTTACCTCACAAGATGGCTGCTCTTTACGCATCGCTTGTATTATCACAACATGTGGGAAACAGCTTAGTAACTGCACACCACCTGGTTTTGCTTTACACAATCTCACACAGAAATATGCACTGGATTCCTTTGTCCAAGTGAGATGATATTTGAGGGACTGCCTTGTCGATCTTGCATGATAAAGCTAGCTTATATAGTGAAGTTACTAAAATGGTGTTCAGTTGCCCCAGTGAAGTCAGCAGCAGGTGAGGTGGTGCTCTTTGGCCATTGTTCCCAGATGGCAGAGACTTCATGAGATGACATTTACCTGGATGTGTCTCCACCAGTGCTGGTTGGAGGGTCAGGATGTGAACTTGATATCAGCAAATAAGTACCTTAAGAAGTAATAACAGTACTGGGTTCCCCGATACGATGTTGGCCAAAGGCAAAGTCATGATGTGCCTCCCAGCAAAGGGTTGGCAGGTTTACTCTACACATCATGGAGTAAGAGAGCTGAAAACCCCACCAAAAGTATCTCTGCCACAGGCATGTTTAAATTTGAAGTCAAACACACTATTTCAAGAAAGGAGGTGAGTATATAGGTCAGTCATCTGTTTCTTCCTCAAATAACTTCACTACATTTAACATAACAGTGTGCATTAACACACCCCAATCAATCATATTGCTCCAATGGAAAATATGTATATCTGTGTAAGTCCTGAGCTCAAACCCATCTTGAATGGGCCATGTAAGCCAGGCATGCTTAGTTGTAAATTTATCTCGGTATGGCCTCCCACCAAAAGCAAAGATATATGTTTACTATGCTTTTTATTTTAGCTCAAATCCCATTAGTATCTGTGAGGCTGAGTTCAGTGTATGCTCTACACTGTGTTCAATGGCAGTGAAGACAAATGTAGAGGATGTTAAGCTGACTTCTCTGTCTTCTAAGGTGATAAGGCAAATACATTTTAAGAATTGCCATTTAAAGTTCTGCTTCCTACGTGTATAAACACACAGTGTATTGCAGCCTGGTAACCTTCTTTTATTTCAGATTAAAAATTAACTGCTATTATCTGCAATATAAATGACCTAGAATGTGAAACCTGTGGTAGGGAATATTAATGTTTTGGGATTTGGCAGGAATTAGTCCGTGGGAAGACAGGTGATAAATGTAACTGTGTTTCCTTCCTCACCAATCATAGCAGGGGATGCGAAGCCAGATAGAACGTGTGCCTGTGTGACTTGTTAGCACCCTCAGCTGCACAGTCCATGGAAGTGGCCCTGAGTTTCTGCACAGCTGTGCAGAGTAAACTCATAAATTAGAAGAATGTCAAGTTTCTCTTCATGGGCTCTTTCTTCCATGTTCCTGTTTGTGTCTCATGGAGTTTGATCACATACTCATTGAACAAATACTTCTGAGACCCTGTTGTGTGCCAGTTCCAGTAACCAGAGATGCATAAATGACAGACCTACTCCTTTCTCTTTGGTCACAGTGTGTCATGACTAAAGGATCTTGGAAGTCTATGTAGATGGTAGTAAGTGTACACATGAGTGCAGATAAGTATTCTGTGCTAAGGACTGTGTTGTGTTGGGACCCTGGAGGTCTAGTGGCCTCCTGGAGGAAAATGTTTAAGGCATGTAGATGGCAGAAGCTGAGAGATGCGCTCTGTAGATCTGGTGGTGTCCACATCTACAGAGGCACAGCAGAGACAGCTAAGGAGGGGATTCCAGCAGTGAAATTCGGAGAATGTGGCAGTCAGCTGCCTTATTCTCCTGGTATATGAGACAGGAAACATCATTTTGGCTCACAATGCCGTGGGTATTTCAGTCCTGTTTTGGAGACAGAACACTATTGAAGAGATATGACAACAGAGATGTTTACCACATGGTGGCCAGGATAGAAAAAAATATCTTTTAAAAAAGGCAGAAATCATAATGTAGGGTCACCTTCAAAGATATACCCCTAAAGTCTCAACTACTATTACCCTCACAGGTTCTATTACTCCAGTTTATAGCAGGTTGATGATGAAGCCTTCAACTTAAGACCTTTGAGAAATGTTTGAGACAAGCCTAGTAAGGACGCAGTAAGCAGAGCCCAAATTGAGTATTGTTTGCACAATTGAAGGAATTTTACTTTTCCATTGGAGACATAGTAACTGACTGGGAATTTTCTAGTACAGTAAGCCCTGTTGAAGTCATCTAGATATCGACTATCAGAACCTTCTCATTCTGGTGAGAATGTGATGGACAGAAATGGCCTGAGAGTCTGGGAAATTTCAGCCTGCTTGGAGAGCCACCCTGATGTTACAGGTCAGATGGTTTGATGGGGAGTATGATAAGTGCCAAAATTAGGAGCTCCTGATGGTCAGGATGTTTAAGGAGATGCATGCCTGCTAGCTGTCTGCACAGATGTCTCATCTGGCACTGTTTGTATTTCCAGTTTCACGTCCTTGGCCTCCATCTTCACTGCTCTTTACCTGGCTGAACTAAGAGTGGGATTCACTTGCTCTTTCTCCCTACCTAGGATGCCCTAATACAGATTCAGGGTCTTTTTCAAAGGTGTAGCTCTATGTGATACCTGCAGTCTTCACTGGTTAAGTTAATATTTGGATAAAGGACTGTCATGACAGATCGATGGGCATCTAAACAGCCTTGATCCCGGTAGCTAAGGTCCTAAGGCCCACATGAGCATTCTACACTCTAAGATGCTGACAGTTCTCTGTGCTCACGTTAGGATGCACTAAGGACTGCATTTAAAGCAAATGGTACAGCTCCATTTGCAGCTTCAGCAAAAGGCATAACGAGTGTGTGTTTCCTGTTACTGTATTGCTAGATATTTTCTGGTTTTTTTGTTTGTTTGTTTGTTCTTTGAGACAGGGTTTCCCTGTATAGCTCTGGCTGTCCTGGAACTCACTTTGTAGACCAGGCTGGCCTCGAACTCAGAAATCCCGCGTGCCTCAGCCTCCCGAGTGCTGGGATTAAAGGCGTGCGCCACCACGCCCTGCTGATATTTTCTGTTTTAAAACTTCGTTTGGGGTTCTATGTGAATGGTTTATAAGTCAATTTAAAGGAATGTTTGTTCACTACATCAAAAACAAACAAAAAAAAAGGTAAAAATCTACCAATAACAAAATATTTAAATAGATGTATAGACCTTTCTAGAGAGCAACACTAGGCAAACTCATGGGCCAGTTGGAAGTAGACAACAGGATTGGGGGCGGGGGGAGGCATAAATATGCTGTGGATAAAACAAGGCTCAATGTAGACTGCAAAATCCTCATTGATTGTTGGTGCTAGCTAAGACAAAACAAACAAAACAACAAAACAACAACAACAACAACAACAATCAGAGTGCCTGCCATATGTATGGCTTCACAAGGTGTTTCAGGGTTAGGAAGCATATACGTTCCTAATTTTACATTTGGATGTTTTCCTCTACATCTTCAACACTCCTTGATATTATATTTTGTTTTATTTTTACTGTATGTATGTGTTTGTGTGTTTTTGTATTTGTATGTGAGAGCAAGTGCATGTGTGTGTACAGAGAGGCAATGAGAAAGGTGTGTGATTCCCCGTGCTCTGGATCAGGAGCTAGAGGTGGTTGTGATCCTCACAACTAGGGTGCTGGGAACCAAACTCTTGGGTGTCCTGACCACTGAACAATTTCTATAGCCCAGCTATCACTTCTTTACCAAAGTAAATCATTTAACAGATACAAAGAGCATGACTAGAGGTGATGCATTAAATATTATATGCAGAGATGAGACTCCCCAATTTCCTAGGAGATCTGGCTGAGACATTAAGGTGAGAGAATTGCTTAGTCAAATGTGTAGATTTTTCAAATAGAGAAAATACTATGGTGATAAAGAGCTATGACCGAGTCAGAGGAAAGGATGTTACTGCAAATGATGGGTGTTTTATTATCCCTCTACTCAAGGCCATAAAACATTCATGTTTACATCTGATATGTACACTTATTCATGTTTCCAAAAGGGGGTGGGGGAACACGTGAAAGCAATTTGTTTTCTTATCCTGCAATTTAAATATTTCAAACTTGATGTGCTGGGATGTCTTTTGGAGTTCTGACATGTCAGTTTCATAAATATCAGCATTAATGTCATAAAGCATCATTTAAGGGAAACTCATGAGCCAAAGCTCCCTTTCAAAACGTGCATTTATTTGTTCGTTTGCTTTCTTGCTTTCTTGTTTATTTAGATGCATTTATCAGCTCTCTTGCTTGTGCTTGGGGGATCTTATCTGGAAAGAGTAAACAGCTGGAAATGTACTAGGATTCAAATTTGAACCTTTGGCTGTCAATGCATAAATACAGAGAAATTAAAGTGTTTGTATGTGTACATAAATACAGAGAATTTTAAGTGGGTGTATGTGTGTGTGTCTGTGTGTACATACAGAATATACTGGAAGCAACAGGTCACCCTTCCCCAGATAGAGAATGTCAGAAAGAGCACCAGATGAGAAGTGACTGATTACAGCACTGTAGTTTCTTTTTAAATTATTGAAAATAATTTCTATAATATATCTATATAAACATATGTATATGTATATCTCTATTTCTATCTCAAATCTATATCAAGTGTGTGTGTGTGTGTGTGTGTGTGTGTGTGTGTGTGTGTGTAGCCAGGGATAGCCCTGAGCTCCTGGTGATTCTCCTGCTTCTATCTTCCAAAGTCCATGATTACATGCACATACTCCCATTCCCGTTTTAGGTGGTGCTCGGTATCAAGCTCTAGGAGGAATCATGGAATCACTTTCTCAACTGAGATCCCTCCATAGCTCAGAAGAATATATTTTAAATATTTACTACTCTACCTAACTATTAATCCAATTACACATGGAATGTCATCATAAACATAAGTCATATATCTAAGAATGCATCTAACCACGTTATACATGGCATGCTCCCAGCTGGAAATTAAGGTTTACTTTGACATGAGCCATTCTCACAATAAAAATCAAGTTACAGTGAATTACACCTCTCAAACTATAAGTGATCATGTGTTTTCATTCTCTGAGGAAGCCATCTTGGGGCTTTTCTTTATGATCCAAAGCTCAGATATTAAACAACTGCAAACTGTCAGGAAAGTGTGCTCTTTTCTACTTAGGTTGGATCTCAGTATCATGGTTTAGAAACATTTGAAAATGCACAACATTTGAAAATCAGCCAACGCACTTCCTGTATACAGTCACTCATGCCATTCATTGTGCAAAGATGTTTCAAGGATTTGTCTAAGGTTCACAGTAGGGGTAAAGACCCTTGAATTCCATGATGCGGGTTGGGGGTGAGGAGTGAGGTTTTCAGAGAAGAGCTTGCTTCATTTTTCTGTTCTGTCTGTTGCTGTGTGTAAAACTTATGATAGATTATCTTCCTCCATATTTTAAAGAATTCCAGGAAAGATAATTTTAGTTAATAAAATGCTTGCTACACATATTTGAGACCTTGAGGTCACATTCTCCACACCACTTGAAAAACCAGGCATGGGGACCTGTGCCTGTAATTCCAGCAACCAGAAGTAGAGACAAGTAGGTACCATCAGCTCACTGAACAGCCATCCTACCTGCAAGGATGAGCTCTAGGTTCACTGAGAATCTTAAAAATTAAGGTGGATATTTTCTTAATTTACATTTCAAATGCTATTCCAAAAGTCCCCTCCCCCCTCCCCACTCCCCTGTCTACCCACTCCCACTTCTTGGCCCTGGCGTTCCCCTGTATTGGGTCATATAAAGATTACAGTACCAAGGGGCCTCTCTTCCCAATGATGACCGACTAGGCCATCTTCTGCTACATATGGAGCTAGAGACACGGGTTCTGGGGGTTCTGGTTAGTTAAATTAAGAAAATATCTAATAAAAAATTGGAAAAAAAAAGAAAAAAAGAAGGTGGAAACTCATGGAGGTAGACACTGGATAACACTGACTGCTGACTTCCACATGTTTTCCCATGTGCACATATGTGCAACATACATACAAATCCTAAAATATGAAAATAATGGAAAATGAGTGATTCTCAGACAACATTCCCTTCATGGAAGTTCTATGTGGATTTCCCATTTGACATGTTTAATAAGAAGTCTTTTATTCAAGACTCCATTGAGTCTGATCTTTAGCAAAACAAAAATGGCATGGAAACTTCTCACATCTTTAATAGGAAAGCTCTGTTTACACAAGATAGTTATGGGTTTTAGATGAGATGAAATATTTTGATTAAATTACCTTATAAAGTGCTTGCAATTTTCTTAGTCATATAAAGATAAATAAAACATGTAGACCAGAAAAGAAATTATGTCTCATATATGCATGTTAAGTTCCTGCTAGGCATAGAAACTGCTGAACACTTTATCCTGTATGAGACTGGCTATTAGCTCAGCTCAGATGCTACAGGGCAAAATTGGCTCCTTTCAGGAACACACATACCACACCTCTAATGGTGATATCCATTTCAAGTGAATGCTGATATAGAAAGAGAAAGAAAACAAAGTATATTCCAAACATCTCTGAAAGTATCATTGCTTTCAAGGTTCAATGTGGCTTGCTAGCTGCTGGGCTTCCAAACCTGAGGTACCTGTGCAAGGTAATAGTTTGGATGCAACAGGATTCATACCCGGCACTCCAGCATGCTCCAGTAAACTGATCATTACACATGTTCACTGCTTAAGTTGTCTTCCTCACAGCTCCTGAGAGCAGAGGCTTTGGACTATGCAATGGCTTCTCCCACAGGGCAGCCTGAGATGGTCTGAATCCCAATCACTGATGGTCTTGTGGAAGATGTTCCTTGTGGTTAGAGAGGACACCTGGGTGCGGGAGCTTTACAAAATGAAAGCCCACAGTCCATAGCCTTATCCTGTCCACAACTACATTAAAAGAGAATTCATTCTATCAACCCCTTTTGCACTAATTATGTAAGGGAGGTCATTTGCTAATAGGATACATCTAATTGTTCTGCAATGTGAACATGATATTAAATCACAAGATTGTTTACTGCCAGAAGAAAATATGTGATCAATGAAAATTGTTGCTAAATTGAAGGATGAGAGTGTGATAGTGGAGAGAGTGAAAGAGGATGAAGAAGAAGGGGAGAAAAGGGAGAAGAAGAGGAGAAATGGGAGGAAGTGCAAGATAAGGAAGAGGATAATGATGTGGAGGAGGAAGAAGAGGAGGGGAAAGACAATGTTAAGAGTTTTCATGCACAGTTAAAACCTATTTTGAAATGCTAATACTAATACTAATCCATGCCAACACAGCTGATATTTTCTAATTCAGTTCCATTAAAGATATTCTACCAAGTTCTAAACTTCTTACAGAAGCTCTCCATTTAACTCTGAGAAATGGTCAGGAAGAGTGATGGATGCAATTGCACTTGATAACAGGAAGCGCTTTTCCCACACAGAGGAGTACTTAGAATAAGAGGAAGATAGAAGGAAGTGAGCCACAAGTTTCAGGGAGGACCTTGGTAGCTAACAACTCACATTGTTGCTGTATATACTGAGGAGAAACTTCCTGGAGAGTCCTTGGTGATGTTTGGCAGCCTTCTAGAGATGCTAGAACAAGCATCGAAGAACTCTAGGCTCTCATGGTGCACATAACTGTTATTCAAGGGTTTGTAGGTGTTTCTTCAATGATGTTTCCTATACTATGCAAAATGTTGGTGAAGAGACCCCTCCCTATGAGTGCCCACACATTTATACAAATACTATATATTTAGGGGACTGTATAGGGAGATCCTTGTGGTTTTTAAAGAATGAGCTTGAAGAAGACAAAAATACTATAAAATCACACTTGCATCACATTTCATGCAAAATAATCATCACTTTTGAGGTAGTTTTGGAAGACCGAAATAGACCATAAGGTATAATTAAGTGTTCCCTAGCATTTCTACATAATAGACCACTGTGTTCCATCCTCTTTTTGTGGAGTGGGGGCAGACAGCACATTTCATTTCGCCATTCCCAGAAGCCCCCATATGCACATAACACAGAACCAGATAGGTTCCTCAGAAGGTGGAAGGCTCTGAGCCTTGGCCACAAACAGCATCTGAGAGTCAATTGTAAGTAACTCCATCCATGACTGTCGAGTGAAATGATGATCTCATGGAAGAGTGGTACTTCTCTGTAGAAAATATTTTTATCAGACTTAATTTTAAGAAACATTATATTTTCTAGATGTGTAAGTTAGTCTTTCCAGGATGCATTTCATTTCCTCTTTAAGACTTCATTATTCACATTCCAATTTTCTTAGTGAAGAAGTACAAAATCTATCACTCGAGGAAGCTGGTTGAAACAACCATGAGAATATTTTTGCTACAGCAGATTTATTAGAGAAACACATGGATCCATTGTCTAAAGGGCTGTGCTTCACCAACATTAACTTCTCATGAAATTGCCCATCCCATCTTTGACACACTGCAGGTATATGTGGCTACCTGCATGGGGAACAACCTTCACTCAGTCTAGGAGTTCTGATTTATTATTCCCTTTAGTTTCTTTTACTGCATTTATTATTTATAGGATGCTTTAAAGGGTTGGGGAGAGTTCTCAGCCACAAAAGTTCTTGCTGAATTAGCCTGAATACCTGAGTTTGAATGCCTAGCACCACTGGAAACCTAAGAATGGAGTCATGTGACTGCCATCCCACAACTAGGGACAGGGAGACACTATAAAGTCAAGAGCTGTGATGTTGACAAAGGGAGATGAACATCTCCAGGAGTAAATGCCCTCAGAGTTCTGGAGAGTATATGGCATGCTTTCAATATTTGTTCAGAGCTGTGGTTCTAACCTGTGGGTTGTGACCTCTTTAGGGTGGTATCAAGTAACCCCTATGGGGTGGTATCAAGTAACCCTTTCACAGGGGTCACATTTCAGATATCCTGCATATCAGATATTTACAACTCAGAATATACAAAATTACAGTTGTAAAATAGCAACAAAAATAATATTAAGTTTGGGGATCACCGCAGTGTGAGGAACTATATTAAAACCTCACAGCATTAGGAAGGGTGAGGACCACTGCCCAAGAAATTAGTGACAACTCAGTTTCCAGTAAGCCCTTCACTTCACATAATGTCTCAGCAGCCATACTAGCATAGAAGATGTGCTTAAATAACATCACCCTTAAAGACAATTCTCAGACCTCTTATACAAGGTATTTGCTGTGGAGATGATGACTGAAGAGTTTCAAGGCTGTGTGTTAGTTCAACTTCTCTAGTTCCTGTTCTGCTGTGAAGGAAAGAATTGATTCTCACATGCATTAAAAAGTGTTGCCTTACAAAGAGTTTTCATTATAGTATTGGGTATTTTTGTTTGTTTTGTTTTGTTTTTGTTTGTTTATTTTTATTTTTTTACCAAAATTGTTTTTTGTCATTTTTTTCTGCTACTTCCCCCTCCTCTTCCCATCCTGCCCTCTCCTCTCAGGAGTGCCCATTCACTTTCATCTCATGTAGGACTTCTGCCTCTAATCCTCTTCCCAACACCTTTCTCTCCTCTTGTGGTCTCTTCTCTATGTTGATAGATTATAGAGTCCCTTACACCCTTTCTTTACACATTTACAATGTCAAAAGTCAGGCTCCACCGATGAGAGAAAATATGTGATTTCTATTCTTCTGAGATTACAACACCTCTCTGTGTCCCAGCCCAGAGACACCTACCATCTTTGTTCATTGTCCATAACAGCAAGGAAATGAACATAGCCTAGATGTCAGGCATCAGAAGCACAGGTAAAGAAACTGTGGCCTATATACACAATAGGATCTAAGTCGGCTCTTAGGGAGAATAAAATTATGAAAATTTCAGGCCACATGAACATTTGCTATTCCTAAACAACGGCTGTCAGCCTTCAAATTTCAATGCAAAAAGAGGAATATAAACTCTGTGATTGAACAAAACCATCGCCACCAGCACACAATTGACCTGAAGACTGGACAGTGAATTCATGATTCCAATGCATACAGTTCTGTCACCAGGACATGCTTTACAAAAAACTGTGCCTTATTTTGAAGTCACCTCTGAGTACTGCCAACAATATCTGCTGATGCTGAGAACAAGTCCTTAATTCGGAATTAGCCCATGTTCTTGCAACCCAAATGTGCTAACATTCGATTTAGCTCCTTAATTGTGGCCATAGACAGAATGCCCTCAAAGTGTTCCTGTGGAGAGTACTCTACTTTCTTTTATAAAAACATTTTTATGCCCTGAGTTATCTTCCTGACTTCATCAGATGCCTGCTGAACACCACCTGTCTTTTTGGCATTGGGACATCCTTTGAAGTGCTGGCTTTGCCTTTCCAGGGCAAATGGAGCTCATTCTGTATATCACTGGCCACAGGTTTCATTTAAGACTGGGACAGGGATAGGTGGGAACAGAGAGGGACCTCCCATGGAAGGGATCACACTGGATGCTCTACACTGAATCCCTGGGATGATCCACTCCCACATGGTACCTAGAATTTGCTGAAAAGATTCAAGCAACTTTGAAATCGGCAGGATGCCACTGTGACAGATGGGTCTCCATGTGGCCACGGTGCCAAGTCTTCTATGCATCAAGTGTCTCTGCTGAAAGTTTGAGCCTTCGCCAGTCATATCCAAATGGATGTCTGTCTCCAGACCTGGAGAGGGTGTGTGAGGCTCCATGGTCTTCCCAGTCCCACAGCCCAAGGCTCTAATCCACCCCTCCCTTGGGTCTGCTCAGGAAGCCTGGGAGCTTATAATTGAGAGTTAAATTGATGCAGTCATCATCCCTGCTTTCTGCTTCACCTTCTGCTGCAGACAGCCTGGGAAACCTCAGCACTGTCTCCTCTGCGTGTGCTGGTTCATGGAAACTCTAGGAAGAAAACACATGCTGGGAGCAGGCACGAGCAAGGAAGATAGCATGCAGATTCTCCTAAATTGGATGTTTCAGTGCAAACACTTCAGTGTCTAAATGTATATCAGAATCTGTGGTTGTTAATCTACATGTAAATGTTTCCTTAAGACACATAGCTACTCACAAACATAATAAATCCATGGAGGAAACTCTGTTACTAGGGTGTGAGTGGAGTATGTTAACAAATGGCTGTGTATTGCATTTTCTTTCATGTGTGCATATGCATTAAATATAGACTTATATGCATGTATAATATGGATGTGTGCATGCTTATATGCATGTTATACATTTATATGTATATTAAAAATCTCATATGTGTAATGGAGAGCTTTTTGATCCCATGCCCTTCATTTGGCAGCCACAATCTGTAAGACCTAATTTAGCATGACCTTATTAGACAAAGGAGCTAAATAGCCTTTAGGATGTTTCTGAAAATTAATTACAGTGGCTCCTGCCCAGCATTTTGACATCAGAGAAAGTATCCCATATCCTTGCAGAGAGCACCTTCCATCTGTCTGGAGGAATACCCCTGTCTTACTTGGGATGTCAGTTAAGACCTGTGGAATAGTAGTGGTCCATGTTATGAATGTCCATGGGTCTGTCTTGTAGAGTTTCTCTACTTCTAGTCTAGTACATGAACTTTTAAAGCTTGTAATATAAGCTGAGAAAATCCATAGTATTCTTGAAGTTGAGAGCATCTAATTTTTTTATTACATTCAGCCTCTCCAGGCTTATTGGTATGAATTAGATCCCAGCAAAATACCTGGAAACTTTACAGATGGAAGGAAGACTCTACCTTTTTATCTTACAGTGTGTAAGGATAAAATGATTTGTGCATTCTACAGTATGCTTACCTCACTTACATTGTCTCCCCACCTCTTTCTTTTTCTATCTGTAAATGTCACAATGTTACATTTTTCTCTTTGCCTTCAACATGTTTGAAGGAGAAACCATTCTCAGAATTGGACGTGAAGTTGAATGAGTTAAATATAAGTGTACATTTTTATATGTGCATGTATGTAGACATGCATATATATGCATTACTTGTTTACATATTTGTAAATAATTATCATATGTGTGATAGAGAGCTTCCAGAACCCATGACCTTCATTTCCCGGCCACGATCTTTAAGAACTAATTTAATATCCATATGTTCAAAATCTTTCTTTCTGCTGTTTTAGGTGCCAAATTGCTATTTGCCTCCTACAGAAGTATTTCTCATGAATTGTAATATCATACCTAATACAAGAAATTATAATCACCGGATTTATAATTTTAAATCTTAATTGGATACAATTAATTAGAGCCCTATTTTTATAGATTCCTTTGATAATTACATTAATTAAGAAGGATGCACCATAATTGGGTTCTGTCCAAACAGTAATATCTCTGGCAGCTGCTGTCTAGAGAAGCCTTCCTCATTATGATGCCCTGAAGAATATGGTGGAAGGGTTAGTGTGTGACTTGGCACTGTGAGCACGGTTCTGAAAACATGTGGACAATTCCCTTGCTTAGTGGGCTGTCAGTGGCCCTTGCTAAGATTAATTATAGTCAGGAAAAGTCTGAGAATGGAATCCTAATCTCCAGTGTGCATCTGGTAAGACAGAACTTTTTCTGGTTGCTGAAACCATGTAGGTATGACCCATAGACATATGTTGGAAACTTGCCCATGTAATATCCTCTAATGGCATAGATTTCTGTTGGAAATAAGGCTCTGTGAATTGTCATTCTCTAGTGATGCTCTTGGGTGATGTTTTTTATCCTTATCAGTGACACATTATTCATGCAACCTATCCAGGCGTTGCCTAGGATTATGGAGTCTATCAAGGCGAGGAGCCATCCAGAGCCACCAAACTGTCTGCAGTAAGAAGAGCTATATTGTAGTAAATGCAGGTGTTGATCTTGGTGCTTTATGACAGGCACAGCCACAGGGCTCAAAGGCATCCAGATCCTGGACATGGAAACAAGGAAGCAGCTGGAGGTGCTTCTCATAGAAACACTTTCTACAAAATTTCCTTCCACAGCCCTCTCTGAAACTCCCGTTCTTTTCCTGTCTCCCACATTTCTCCTACAGAAGCTGCTATGCAAATCTTAGGTCTGCAAGTCTTTCAATATATTTGAAACTTGCTGGCAGTTATTCTGTTTATCTTGAAGGGGAACAAAAGTCTTTAGAAGAAAGTGAAAAGGAGAAGTGTGGTACTAGGTCTAAATGTTGTCAGCATTTTTCAGCAAAAGGAAATTGAGCTAGCACAGAGCGCTTAGTTGGGATGCGAAAGATGAGACTGAGACATGTTCTGCCACTTGGTATGAGGGTTGTGAGTTTGAGCTCATTTGATGAGAGGCTATGATTGTCTTTCACCTTGCCATTATCTCCAAACTAATGGTCTTCCTCCCTTTCACCCTAATGTCATTTTAGTTCAGTCAGCTGCCCCCACGTGTTTTTGTCAGGGATGTCAGCTTTAGCTTAGAAAGCAAGCCTCCCCCTTGCTTGGTGAGAGAAGAAGCTAATTTTAAGCTCTCTCCTTTTATTCTCCAAGGCTGTGTTAAGTACTAGAAAAGCACAGGCTTTGTGAGTGTACAGTGCTGGGATTTGGTCTTCTCTTACTAATTATCTCATTCTTGGCAAGCTTCATTACCCTTTTGGAAGCTCGATTTCCTCATCTAGAATCTTCAGAGATGAAACTATTTTTGCATGCTGGAGGGGAGCTAGAGAGTTCAGATGGTGTTGCTAAATGGAGGGTCCGGAACACGATAGAAGTTCAAAAGTAGCATGTCTTGTTCCTACTGGCCAAGGGGATCATTTCCTCTTCCTCTTGCACATTGGAGATTAAGAAGCTATTGTTATAATTTATTCAACTGGGGCGAAGACAATCACCAGATACATATTGCAGTTAATTGCCTCAATATAGAATCACTTGGCCTAGAAGGCTTATTCATGCATTTATTATGAATAGCAATAATGTCACTAACATCCCAGTAAGGGGCAAGTATTACATTTTATATATATATATATATATATATATATATATATATATATATATATATATATATATATCCCATCAATGACAGTTATAAAAAAAATGGAGCAGTCATCACTTGTCCTGATCTGTTTGTATTTTTACCAAAATTGAAATCTGTGTTGTACTCAGAACACTGCAAAACACTTTTTTTTAAATAGAAAAAGCTAAATTAAGAAACTGAGTCAAGAACCATAAATTAGCCCTCCTATTTTTCAAATTGGACTAGATGGAGAAGAGCACACCTCTTTCCAAACACCAAGTGCTTTCAGATGTACCTTGTATAACAGTGCTGGCTGAAGGTGGATGCCAGTAAAGGTGAGTCTTCAAAATCAAATTCATTTCTATATACATGTTGCTGTCTATCTATAGAGAGATTCATGTATACAGTTTTTGCTCAGTAGAAGAGTTGATTCAGGACTTGATTTAAAAAAATCACACCACACTCCCTCTCCAGGGTTGACTCAACTTCAAGGTGGTTTGGGGATTTGCCAGCTCAACCCACTTCTGGAGGCTTTGAAGGTTTATTTATTCTAAGAATTATATAATCACTTCCCCACAGGAGCTCAAAATGCTTCTGTCAGGAGGTCTCTGCCATCCCTGGAGGCAGCTAAGGGCAGGTGTTGGTCATAGAATTTTACTGACTTGATAGTAAGGAAAATTATTATGGACTGCTGGTAACAGTGACATAGGCCTAAATATTAATCTTGTAAAATCATGGAGGACTATTTCTGGGAAACAGATACTTATGCTGTGTCTGAAGTCATCAAATTATCTAAAAATCCTGCAGAGCATCCAGTAGGAGTCTCCCTGGTGACTTTCAGGAATAGCTGCCATCCACCTGCAGATCTGTGCCGTCACTCCCAGCACCTGGGACCTTATCCAGACATTAACAGAGGCAGGTTGACAGGAACAGTTGAAAATGATTTAAAGACAGAGCTTGACAATAATCAAGTATCTTTAATTATAAATCAGATAACTGAGTTATTAACCAAATGGCTAGCTTTTCCTGTTTCATAAAGAATGAATTTATTAACACACACAATGTCATATTTCAAATTAATCATCAGAAATCCCTAAATGAATGTATGTTTTCTCCCCAAACCCACATGTTAAAATCTAGATTCCAAGGTAACAGTGTTTGGGAGAATATTGGGAAAGAGTTAGGGTGCAACCTCCATGCATGGAAAACATGTACACATAGTGAAAGCTGAAAACCTTCCACCATCTGATGGTGTGGAAAGAAGAGGCGATCTATGAACCGAGAAACGGCCTACCCCAGGCACAGACCTCTCAGCATCCTGAACTATATACATATAACTGTGTGTTGTGTTTAAGTGACCTGGTAATCAAAGTTATATTTTTATTAAAACCTGCATAGAATAATGGGTAATATACAAACCTCACATTATTTTATAAACTATATTGTAAGTAGTGATTTCTAACTGTTGCCAGCTATTCCATACAGCACAATATAACTTAAAATACATTTCAAAAACTGAGCCAAAGTCTGTCCAATCTAATATGGAAAATATTTATCTAAATGAATGCCTCATAACACTGCAGCTAACATTGAGACATGGGAATTCGAGAAATCCATATTTAACATTAGTTCTTAACTGATGGATGAATTTGTTAGTCATAGGAACAATTAGTTTTCTTTCAACTGTAAATATTTTAAAAATTGGTAATGTTCAGAAGTCATCAAATTTGTAGTTATCAAACATTGTAGTCATCAAGTTAAAAGCAACAATCACAATCATGATGTCATTGCAGTTTGACAATATAAAGCTAAATGAAGAAGAAAAAAAATCCATGGCTTCTCATCATACATCAAAGAAATGGGTTCTTGGGTAAGAATGATACCTGGAAAAGAAGAGAGACATACATGCTCCATAAGTCATAGCCATGATGGGCTTACCAGGAGAATCAGCCACAAACCACACGTGGATGGGAAATTAAAATAAGGACTTTTCATTAATTGCTAGAAGAGTTTGAATGCATTAGAAGACCTTAAGAGCACACAACTATTGCTTTTTTTTTTTTTTAGGTATCCATGCAAATCCTAAATAGAGAAATCTTACAGAGATCCTGTTCTTCTTAAAAATTTTAATTAATTATTTTATTTATTTAAATTTCCAATGTTGCATCCATCCTGATGCCCCCTCCAGAGTTCCTCACCCCATTCCCTCCCCTCTTTGCCTCTGAGAGCCAAGAGACTAAGCCAGCATCCAAAGAGATCCCCTTCTTATCTTTGTCTTATCAAGTACATGATTGAGCAGTGTGTAGTGTTCCAGATCTCTCTCAATAAGAAACACATTTTCTCCAGGTGGATATACTTGATGGAAGGAATTCAAGGGGAAGAGGTCTTCCTCAAGGGAAAATCTGTTAAGGGCTATTCTGTCTCACAAGTCAAAAAGTCATAGGAAATAAATGGTAAGACTATAGACAATAAAGACTAATAGACTAATAAACAGAAGCAGAATAAGAACATTACAACCAGGAAAACATTAGGGAAGAAAGAGAAGAACTGAAAACTAGAAAAATAAATGATCACAGGCAGATGAGACAGACAGTCCCTAACACATTATTATATTGGACTATATAAAAACTCTGCTGTCTTTCACCTCACACCAAGAGGCTCCGGGGCAGTGTTCATGGACTGCACATGAAAATTTTAACAAAATGGCTTTCTCTGTGAGGATGGAGTCTAAACATTATCACCTATGGTTATAGACATCTTCAAACATAGCTGGTTCCTAGACAGATTAACAAAAATCTCTACACCTGGGTCTTATTTCCTTCATTTCTTATTAACCAGTACAGGCCAAGGTAGAATAATCAAGAAAAAAAAAACACAACAAAACAAACAATAAATACAACTCCCCCAAAAGAAACCAAAGAAATAATGTAACAATATATCCCAATTTGGCTGACATTAGCCAAATTACATTACATTACATTAGGTCTTTAGAATTACTAATTACTAGACAGGACACTTTAGAGTTGTTATGGTTGATGTATCAATAGTGTAGATGTCAAAGGTAGACACTGTAGAAGACAACTATTTGACATAGCAGAGTGATGGACACTTTACAAAAAGAGTCAACTGGAAGGCTAGAATTAAATCTTTGCAAATGAAGTAAAAAACACACTTATTGGGAGTAACCAGTAGATGGATCAACAATGAGATAATTGAAAATAAAATCCAAGTGAACATTTGAAGGATGCAGAAAAATATTTACAGAGAAACGTACACATTATGTGTACTAAAAATAATCTAAAGTCTGTACCTGGTCCCTGAACTTTTGTGTCCAGAGAACAGTAGCTGAGGCTCAACCAAGAGTAAGTAAGTGGTCACAATCAGAGAAGACACCATTGATTCTGCAAACAGAGAAGGCACTGGGACAGCTGTGGAACCCAAAGTGAGAGTCTGAGGAAGGATTTAAAACTAGCAAAACTCCAACTAAGTGAATGAAAACGAGGAGAAGGAATTGCCATTATAAGATGTGTAGGGGTCTACTGTTGCCACCAAGTGTGCCTGCAAGATTTGATAATGTGCATGACAAGGACCAGTGAACTGAAAGGTTTAAAAGAATAACACTCTGTCTTCCTGATGGCAGTGGGCTCTATACATTCACTCTCCCTACTGTCAGGAATTTCATCTAAGGTTCCTCCCTTTGAGTCCTAAGTCTCTCATCTGCCAGGTCTCTGGTGCATTCTGGAAAGTCCTCCCAACCTTCTATCTCCCAAAGTTGCCTGGTTCCATTCTTTATGTTGGCCCTCAGGGCTTTAGTCCTTTTCCCTCACCCAATACCAGATCAGGTTCCACTCTCACCTCCCACACCCTGTCCACTTTCCCTCCCAGGTTCCTCCCTCTATCCCTACTGGTGATTGCTTTCTTTTCCCTCCCAAGTGGGACTGTGGCATCCTCACTTGGACCCTTCAGCTTGTTGACCTTTTTGAGTTCTGTGCACGGTATCTTGGGTATTCTGTACCTTTAAATTTTTTTTTTTTATCTTGGCTAATATACACTTATTAGTCAGTACATACATGACCTTTTAGGTCTGAGTTACCTCATTCAGGATGATATTTTTTAGTTCTATCCATTTGCCTGTAAAATGCAGGATGTCCTCCTTTTAAATAACTGAGTAGTATTCCATTGTGTAAATGAACCACATTTTCTGTATCCATTCTTCTGTTGTGGGACATCTGGGTTTTTTCCAGCTTCTGACTATCACAAATAAGGCTACTATGACCATAATGTAACATGTGCCCTTGTGGCATGGTGGGGGTATCTTTTGGGTATATTCCCAAGAGTGGTATTGATGGGTCTTCAGGTAGATCTATTTTCCAGTTTCAGAGAAACCTCCAGATTGATTTCCAGAGTGGTTGTACCAGTTTGCAAACTCACCAGCAATGGGGAAGTGTTCCTCTTTCTCCATATCCTCACCAGCATCAAAAACCTGAGATTTTGATCTTAGCTATTCTGACTAGTGTAAGGTAGAATCTCAGGGTCATTTTGATTTCTATTTCTCTTTCTCTAATCACTAAGGACTTTGAACATTCCTTTAGGTGCTTCTCAGCCATTTGAGATTTATTTGTTGTGAATTCTCGGTTTAGTTCTACACCCCATTTTTTGATTGAGGGAGGGGTTGCCATCCCACAGTCAAAACTCTGACTCATAATTGACCCAGTCTAAAAGAATTACAGGGATGGAAATGGAGATGAGCCTGAGAAAAAGATGGTCCAGCGACAGGCCCAAGGTGGGCTCCAGCTCAAGGGGAGGTCCCAAGCCTGACACTATTACTTTGCTATGGAGCACTCACAAAAAGGGACCTAGCCTGACTGCACTCAGGAATACCCAACAAACAGCTCAAAGAGTCAGATGTAGATACTTGCATCCAACCAATGGACAGAACTGTGGTTGAATTAGGGAAAAGCTGGAAGAAGCTGAGGAAGAGGGCAAGCCTATAGGAGGACCAGCAGTCTCAATTAACCTGGACTCCCAAGACTTATCAAACACTGGTCTATCAAATAGGTAGCATATATCAGCTGATATGAGGCCCCCAACTCATATACAGCAGAAGACTGCTGTGTCTGTGTTCAATCACAAAAGATGCACCTAAACGTCAAGCCCCAGGGAGTTTAGAGGTCAGGTGCAGTGGGGGTTGGGGGACAGGGACATCCTTGTGGAGACAGGGGAGTGGGGAGGAGGTATGGGATGTGGAACAGTCTGAGGGTGGATGGGGGAAGGATAAAATCTGGAGTGTAAAATAAATAAATAAGTAAATAATTAATTAAAAAAACAAAACAAGTAACACTCACACATGAAGTATATAGAGACTGTCTTATGAATAGTGTATTCTCAGCTTATGGCCTACAGAAGACTTAAACAGATAGCTGTTATGCAACATGTATAAACTGTCATCGAAACATGTATCCCTTCCTGCTTACATGTGTGAACTGTCATGGAAACATGTGGCCGTTACTGCTGTAGTACTTCGTTCATCAAAACTGAACTTAGTAAAAGAATTGCAGGGATTCATTCATCCTTTCACTCAAAGCCACTTTGATTTTTGACTTGTGAGATTTGAAACTCAGTTTGAAGACATATTTTAGGGATATTTTTCCTTAAGACACTCTGCTGTCTACTCCAGCAATGTCAATAAAAGTATTATTTAATCATATACCCAATGAGTGAGGAGCTTAATTCTTGGAGAGGGAAGTTTACAGCAAAGAACTAGGCTAGAGTTCATAAACCTGAACACCAAACACCCTTTATTTTAGGTCTAGCCTAGGGTTCATATGCTTGAACACCACACACTTTTTACCTTAGGGCTAGCCTAGGGATCACATACCTGAACACCACACATCCCTTACCTTAGGCAATAATTGCTATTACAAGTTCACAAAGAAAATCCACTCTTTCAAAGGTAACAATTTCCAAATACCATCTCATTGCTTTCCTAAACTCTTAGGCGAATATATGTATCTGTCACCTGGGGCATAATATACTTACATTTTCTAGCAAATGTTTTTAACTCACTATTTTGAATTGTTATTGTTGGCTATAGATATAATTAAAATCCATGGAAATACTCAGTGTGGTAAGGGTACCAGGACAGTAGAACTGTTTTAATTTTTA
Organism: Mus minutoides; assembly: GCA_902729485.2. Taxonomy (NCBI): domain Eukaryota; kingdom Metazoa; phylum Chordata; class Mammalia; order Rodentia; family Muridae; genus Mus; species Mus minutoides. Next base: position 50,482 of record LR752294.1, on the reverse strand, counting down.
TTTTACAACTGAGGATACTGAAAAACGGAGTCATTATATACCTTGCTTATATCATATATACAGTAATTGGTGCAAGAGGGATTTTAACTTGAGACCTCTGAATTGAAAAAAGAAAAAGAGTTCAATCATTTTGCCTGAATGTTAACTCTTGGGAGAAGGAGATTTCCTCTCTGACTTTTGTAACAGAAATCAACACCAAAGTCACATCAGGAAGTGGATAATAATTTATTCTTAAAAAAAAAAAAAAAGAAGAAATATTTTGCTCAAAAGATTTCAAAGCAGTGCTGTGGGACAAAGCCAACGTCCTATGGAAGTGGTCTGAGGAGGTGCACTTGCCTTTGTGCTCACAGCCTCCATACAGGGAGCAATAGTTGGATCTCAACAGCAGGGTGTTATATGATAAACCTCAAACGTGACAGTAGTATCTAACCTCTGGGCTAAATCTAGCCACCAGGAGAGGCATGCAGATAACTGAAGTTTTGAATAAATGTAACTGTTGCTTTATTTAGCCAGGGGCTCATTTACAAAAGACAGATAGGAAAATGCCTGCTGATAAAAATCAGCTTCACATTAACTCATGTGTGCATCTGAAGGTGGACACAGCAAAGAACTCTTAAGTAGAATATTACTTTAAAATGACATGATTTACAATATATAGAATGGAAAGTAACAGGAAACCTATGAAACCGTCAGAGAGGATCCTCCTCATTAATAGATTAAGCAACATGGGTCTGGGCTGGGGAAGTAGCTGAGAAGGTAATAAAGTACCTGACCAGACAGCCTGAGAACCAGAGTTTAGATCCTTAGCCACACATAAAAATGGCCAGGCCTAGTGGCCCATGCATACAATCCTCAACACCAGGATGATAGTGTCAGGGCATCATCATACATTGCCAGCTAGCTAGTCCTTCCTGATCAATGAACTCCAGGTTCAGTGAGAGACCCTGTCTCAAAAAAATAAGATGGAGAGTGGTAAATGAAAACACCAGTGTCTGGAGATCCCCCCCCCACAAATGGACATGTATACATATTATGTATACATGATTATAACACCCCCTCATATATGGATGCGCATGTACACATAAACGTGGTTATAACACACACACACACATATAGACAGATGTGCATGTATAGTCATAGAAACCTGGTTATAACACAACACATGCACATATATACATATGCATACACATTAATGTAAATATGGCTACAACACCACACACATACACCATGCACCTACATGCCATATAGATACATACACATACATGGATGTGCATGAACATTCATGTACACATGGTTACCAAAAAATACATATACATACATACATACATACATACATACATACATACATACATACACATAGACATGCATGTACATTCATGTAAATATAGTTATAACATAACACACACATACATACACACACACTCACACACCATGACATTTGGCCAATTAAGTCTCTGAGCCCATCTTTCTAAGTTTTACTGATTTTTAAATACTAAAGCCCTATACACCATGGTATTAGTAAGAATGTATTTATAACCAAAAGCAATCACACAAAAAGCAGTAAGTGTTCATTTTATAAAAGCTATTTTCTATTAGATGAAACACAGGGTTCCCAAGGAAGGAGCTAGAGAAAGTACCCAAGGAGCTGAAGGGGTCTTCAACCCTATAGGTGGAAGAATAACATGAACTAACTAGTACCCCCTGAGCTCATGTCTCTAGCTGCATATATAGAAGAGGATGGCCTAGTTGGCCATCATTGGGAAGAGAGGCCCCTTGGTCATGCAGACTTTATATGCCCCAGTACAGGGGAACGCCAGGGCCAGGATGTGGGAGTGGGTGGGTAGGGGAGCAGGGCCGGAAGGGGGGAGGGTATAGGGAACTTTCTGGATAACACTTGAAATGTAAATGAAGAAAATATCTAATAAAAGTTGGGGAAAAAAAAGCTATTTTCTATATCAGCATTCACCTGAAAACAGGTAAGACAGCATGTGCAGCCTGCAGTACCTACTACCCTCTCATCCTCTAGACATGGAGAATTCTACAGGAAGTTTTCATCCAATAAATTAGTGCAGGATGAATCCAAAAATCTCTTACATAAACTGCCACAGTTTGCTTGCTCTGGAGCTCTGGGGAGTGACTTTCATATGATGGGATTTTAAATATTATAGAGTTTTCATTTGCAAGTAAGACTTCAATTCAGCACACATTTTTGTTAGTTTTGTCTTGTCTTTTTTTGTGAAACTGCTTAGATGGAATAATTGAGGAAGTAAGTATGATGTCCTAAAGGGCATCATGTGCATGAGGAAGGGGATTAGAAGTAATAACACTACTTCTACTTTAAAGGACATGGAAGGTTTTCTCTGTAAATTGCCAGGATTGAAGAGTATGTGGAAACAACCTGGCCCTCATTTGGGAATGTCTAAATCAGAAGGTGGGAATGCTTGACGTCAAAGTTCTTATTTTTATCCATCTCTGCCACAACCCCTCTCTCATAGTCATCTCAGTCTTTGAGCCAATGTGGTAGTAACATAATGAGGAAAAGTCACAATCTTTGTGGATTTTACAATTTTCTGAGTATTTTTATAATCTGACTATGTTGAAATGTGTCTGAATCTGTGAAAACTAGAGGCAGGCGGCTTGGTAGGATGAATAATCACCACCCTACCCTTGACACAGGGTTATCCAAAAGCTCAGTAAATGTCCGTGATTTCTGAATAATGTTACTTACGTATATAATAAGACCTGACTCAGACTCAGATGAGATATCAAATAGGACTTTTCTTTTAGGTATATAATGAGATTGTACCTTCAAGATAGCATCACTGATGGCATTTAGAAACCAAGTATATACAGTATTAGCAATACAAACCAGAACAATCCTACCATGGCAGGAAAGTGCTTGAGAACTTCAAAACATCCTTACTATTTTTAATATTCCCCTTTCACTAACAGAGAGCAAGTAACCCCTTTGCCTATTCCTCAATGTTGTTTGAAGTAGCAGCCAAGAGCCATGGCCCAAGGGAATCCTGGTCAGCATTCTAGGGTTCCTGTTTCTGGGGAGAATGAGTTTTTTTCAGTAAAGATATTAGACATTTTACTGATACAGACCTGCCTGCTCAGATTGTGCCTGCTAGTCTCTATAGACACAGGCTGTAACCATTCACAATCGCTATTGATGATTTTGTGCATCAGGCTTAATTTTTCTAGGAATGTTATTTGGAGACTACCATCTTGCATTTCATTCTGAGTGTCTACTATATTGGATATGTGGCTGGCCACATTTAGGCATTCAGTTGCTTACTCTCTTATGTGTTTTCAGATGTTCAGACAGTCCTAAAGGGCCCCCAGAGAGGTGATATGGTATCACGAGAGTTATCACTGTTTGCCCAGGATACATGGAGTTTCCCACATGCTCCAGTTTTGGGGTCTTTCTGCTTCAACTAATCAAAACCATGTGTCTAAGATGCTGGCTCTACCTTCTGTTCAGAGTGTGGTTTGGGGATAAAACTATAAAGCAAATGTTTTTCTGCATGTCGTTGTATCTCTGTGATTATAACAAGCTATTGTCAGTATTTTGTGGGAAGTATTTACTGTACTTTCAGTGCCTCTAAAACTAAAGACTCCAAAGCCGTTGGGATTGGTGCTTGGTACCCTGCCTAAATTTAATTGACTGCTAATTGTCATTTGGCTAGAATTAGAGACTCAGAGAGAATGGAGATTACCCCACAAACAATTCGAGTGTATTTCACATCAAATTAGGGCTGATTCTCACAGCTTTTTCTCTTGTGAAGTCTCTTTCCCTGTCTTACGGTTTTGCCAGTCCTCCGGGAGTGATCACAAAATACGACATCAAAGCCTGAAACCATGTGGTTTGATTATTTCTGGAACTATCATTTAGTTTTTGATGGAAATTCATAGACTAGAAAAGTCCCTTGTCAGGCATTAACACAGCTGAAGGGGTCAGCGAAGGACTGTGGGAAACTTCTTCCTTTTGGTTTGGAGAGCCCACCCAGTCCAAGATCCCACAGCTGAGGCTCCAATTCCTTCTCAAACTTTTCTGTCTGTCCTTGATGCACATTGTTAGCATTCTGTCTAAGCTCCACCCCACAGTTACCTGGCAACAGCCAGGTATGCTTCTACCCACAGTTACCTGGCAACAGCCAGGTAGACCACCCACTATAAAAAAAGGTCTGCTTGGCCCTCCTTGGTCTCTTGCCTCTTGCTTACTCTTGCTTCCCTCTTGCCCTCTTGGGCTCTTCCCTCCCCCCTCCTTTCCCTATTTCCTTTCCCCTCTCTCCACTAGCTCATGGCCAGCCTCTAGGCCTCTACCTCTCTCTCTCTCTCTCTCTCTCTCTCTCTCTCTCTCTCTTGCTTTCTCTGCCTCTCTTAACTCTTCTCCCCAAGCCCTGAATAAACTCTATTCTATGCTATACCATGGTGTGGCTGGTCCCTCACAGGGAAGAGATGCCCTCTGAGACAACCCTTACCCCCATACTTCACCACACCCCTCCATAGATGGTGAATATCAGCTACATCCCCATAGAACATATACTCCCTTTCTCTTTGTCTTTTTTAGAACCACATCGTACCTTGCTCCTTAGAGATGTAGGGATAAGTTGGATCCCTTTCAATGAAACATGTAGCTCCCTAAAACTTCTTCAGAAATGAAGAGTTTGTCTTTAAGGTTACCTCATAATGCGTCATCCTTGGACAACCTGATGTATGCAAGGATTTTATTTGCCACAGAACAGCTTCTGAGCTCCTAAATGTATTTCCTGTTGGGGTATTTGTATTTAAGTAGTACTAGACAAAATGGCTCATAAATAATTAAAGACATCCATCTCCACAATTGCTCTGTGCTTTAGATCTCTATCATTCTCCAGGGAGAAGGCATCACCAGAGGACAGGGACATGAAGCTTTAGGAACTGGAACCACAGACATGCACTTAAGAGATAAGTAACAAAGGCAGGATGGTAGCTGCAAAGCAGTAGCTCTGTGGAAATCAAAGAAGGTCAGGGGTGATTCTCTGCAGGGGACTGAGTTGCTAGCTAAGCTAGGCTGCAGGTGCTGCAGTATGGGGAAAGGGGTTGTTGTGAAGATGGAAGATTGGGTTTTCCTTAGGGAAATAAGCATCTTGTAGAGCAGTGGTTTTCCACATTCCTAAGGTTGTGACCCTATGAGACAGTTCCTCATATTGTGTCGACTCCTCACCATATAATTATTTACTACTTCATAATTGTAATTTTGCTACTGTTATTAATCATAATTTAAATACTTGTTTTTTCTTGATGGTTTTAGGTGACCCCTGTGAAAAGTTCATTCCACCCAAAAGGGGTCTGTGACCCACATGTTGAGAACCATTGTCTTAGAGTTTCCTTAGTTATGTTCACTAATGTCAATAAATGATTAAAATGGTGAAATGGTAACTAATACTCTAATAGATTATACATCTTTGTTTTTTTTTTTTTTTTTTTTTTTTTTTTTTTTTTTTTTTTTTTTTTTTTTTTTTTTTTTTGGAGACAGGATTTCTCTGTGTAGCCCTGGCTGTCCTGGAACTCACTCTGTAGACCAAGCTGGCCTCAAACTCAGAAATCCACCTGCCTCTGCCTCCCAAGTGCTGGGATTAAAGGTGTATGCCACCACTGCCCAATTTTACATCTTTAAAATAAATTTGCTATTTAGTGAGCTATAAATTCTAATGTAATTATAATGTATGTACACACACACCACACACACACACATTCACACACACACACACACACACATACACACACACACACATATTCCATCTGGGTTTCATTTCAGCACTCCAGAGTATAGGCAAGAGGATCAGAAGTTCAAGGCCAATCTCACCTACATAGCAAGTGAAATGCCACCTGAGTCCCTCTATTAAATATGGAATGAATTAGAAGAAAATAAGCATTGTTTAGCTACCATCAAACACAGTTTAGCAAGCTACAAAACTCCATGCTATCACATCATTTGATATCAACTTCTATGGTAACACAGAATATGGAATTTATAGATGATGATGGATTTTTACAGTTAATTATTTTGATAGCTATGTTGGCCACTAATATTTTGCTTCAATGAGGAAGATTTTGAACATGGTAAATATTAGTTTGGTTTAGATGGTATTTAATGCTTTTCATAGGGAAAGGATATTGTTTGGCTAGGTCACACATAGTCTGATGTTTTAATTTCTGTAATTCATAGTAAAATTTGAATGTGCATTGTAATCACTTAAATGCTACTGAAGAGTTGTTGATGTAGAACTTTTGCCATGTAAATCTGTAACTAATGATGCTTAAATCCCATTTCTCTAACAATATACGAGAATAAAATAATGCTGTGGTTATCTGTATTATTCAGGCTAGTGCAAGTGCGAAGAAGCTATTTTTTTCTGTGTCTTAGTGCCTCTTCTTTCTTGTTTTTAAATCTCCCCTGTGTTTGCATTACAGCAATACCACTTTAATAAAGTCTACATTTGTGGAATTCTTATTTGGTGTTTCTAAGTGGTCTGTATAACTTATTTAGTGGCTTTAGTATCAACAAAAAATTGAAACATGTATCTCTTCAAGTACTCACACAGTCAGGCAATCAAAGAGCCGTATGTTCATTGCCCTCAGAAAGTGGAATAATTAAAAAAACAGTTGGAAGGGGCCATGAAGATGGCTCAGCACATAACAATCCTTGTTCTTCAAGCATGAGGAACTGAATTCAAATTCGCAGAACCCATGCAAAAAGCTTGGCATTGTGTGTGCTACCTGTCATCAGAGCATTCTCAGCAGTGAGGGCAGAAGGGTTTTGGAGCTTTCTACATGACAAGTTAGTTTAATTTAGGGAGAGATCCTGTCTCCCAACTGTAAGATGGAAGGTGATAGAATAGAATCAAGCACTTTCCTCTAGCTATATATGGGCACATGTGCACACACAAACATACACATGGGCCACACATACATGATACAAATGTACACAAACAGTGAAAAGCAAAATTTCTATTCATTAAGAAAACCAAGCTGACTGCCTGTCAGCAGTGTTCAGTATGGCTCCTGTATCTTATTAAGAGAAAGTGTCCTCAAATTTTGTTACTGAATGTAAAGTGGAACATGCTAAGGCTGTTTACTGTTGTCTGTTGCTTGCATGAAATGTATGTAGGATTTGCCATGGCTAAAAATGCAAGTGATAATTAAAATATTGCACTATTGATGCCTACTGCACAGATGATACATGGGGTGAGTCACTGTCTGTCCAGGAAAGTCGTAGAATTCTGATCTGGACATATCCATTTGTATTTTACAAGATGTTGACTTTTGTACGGTGTGCACATCCAGACTTTTCACAAGTTAAATAATGTAAACATAAAGGAAAAAAGAACCAAAGGACAATAGGAACCCATCAAGGAACAAAGGTAATGAATACTTCATGATAGCATTCACTTTAAAAGCAGACTCATATACAACTCCACTGTAAGCTGGTATTTGCACTAAAGATCAGATTAATTTTTCATTCATCTCTTCAGTGATCATGGAGTAATTCCTTTGCAGCATAGTTCAATACATAATTTCTAGTCTTATGCAAATTATTCAACACAGATTCAGTCATTTGGATGTACCTTCTGCATGCAGGACCAAATAGCCACAGGTGGAATAGTTTCGTGCTTCACCTTGGTCTATGGGCACAGGCCTCTACAATGATGTCTAAAGTTGAAATTATGGCTTTGCTTTCATGCTCATTCATGAAGAAGATCCTCATTTGACTGACCACGTTTTTTATTATATTCAGGCAAAGTGTGAATGGTCAAGTGGCACTTAACAGTATAAGGGAGGCAAGGATGCTTCTGCTTATCATTCACCTGCTGTCTTTATTCCAACGTAGCTGCCAGTGTGTTCAGCAGCATCTTAAGAAGCTTCATGGAGCTCTGAGAAAATGTTCATTCTCAATTGTGACAGTAGTGAAAGAGCCCATAGAATTTTCCAGAAAGGTAAAGAAATAACAAATGTTTTTCTGCATTTTCCTATGGGGATTCCTGGAAAGAAGGGTGGGTGATAGCTGCACTGCTGGCTGGCTTCTGCTGAAGGAGATATACACCAAACAGAAGGAAGAAGACACAAACCTGTTGTCCTGTCATAGTGTGGTATCAAGAGCGAAGCTGATAAAATATGGTCAAGGAATGTAGCTTCTGATCAGAAGCTAGAAAGATGTACTTTTTCTAAAATGTGTATAGTCATATTTTCTGGTGATTGAACAAGTGAGCCCTGGGCGGTGTCAGGACTATGTGAATTACCATGTTGAGATCAGTAACCAGGAACTCCTTAACCTTGGGTGTCAGGATAGGGAAGGAAGAGAAGAAAGTAGAACACCACTTAGGAAGTAAGCCTCTACAGGTGGGCAATGCATATAACAAAGGAAATGGAGAGTAAAGGTTCAATGATGGAGACCACATTTCTTGCATGAACATTGGCAAGTGATTTGACTATTCAGAGATAGAAAGGGCTGTTTCCAATTATTCTAACATGCCTGGAAGCAGTTGCTAATTGATAGGTGGAGCTTAGAGGGAGCTAGTGTGGGAAGTACCCATCATTGAGTGCCTTTATCTCAGGTAGATGGATTCTTGGCCACTGTGAGATGTTGGTAAGAATAGAAGATGAAATGAAACCATGTTGTTAGATGCAGAAGCAGAGGAGATTCAGAGATGTGCTGTAGAAAGACAGATGGGTTCTGAAAAGAGGAGGACATTCTAAGTAGATAGTAGGGCTCCATAGAAAATATGTCTTATGAGTTTACCTGATGACACTCTCCTGAAGGTCTTATATTCTCAGGACCCTAACACTAGTTGGTAAGATGTCACAAAGCTTGTCTGAGAAATCCAAGGGTGTTATCAATACCACAAAAGTACATATTAATTCTAATTAATTATGTGTCTGACTACCTCTTCTCTTCTTGAATCCATTTGTATAACAAACTATCATGCATACCATGCCTTGTTTTTAACCCAAGAAGAGAAACCTTCCCTGAGATACTATAGTGATGATAAAAAAAAAAAAATCACAATTTCAATTAAGAGTCTATTTAAGACATGACTATCTCAAATTTTTTAAGTAAAGGAAACAGCATGCCTCACACACTCAGAAGTGACTGATGTTAAGTAAAAAGTGGATTGCATCTTAGTACTCAGACAGCCACAGCAAGAGAGGCAGCTGAAACAGAGGTGGGGGCGCTTTGCAGTCCCAGCATGACAGGCAGAGGTGAACTGCAGGCTTAGAGTGGCATCAGATGCATATGAGAGAGGCCTCTTAAAAAACAGTGATGACATTGACAGAGCTGACAGTCTCAAGAGATAATGGGCAACAATGTTACTGTTCTGTGTGTTGACTGTGGATGTACACCTCAAAGATCATGGGCAACAAAAAGTTACACTTCTGCATATCGACTATGGATGTACATATCAATTCATTTTCCAATTATATAAAATTTGTCTTGAGATAAATGTTTTTTATATTCTTCAAATAATTCTACAATATGTATCATCTCTATTTGGAGCAGCCTAAGCTTTGGAAGGGGATAAAAAGATATGTGTTGCCACTAAGTTTTAGCTCTATATCTATGAGGAGCAGTCTCTTGTACCCTCAAGAAAATGTTCGTGAGTGAAGCATTTACTTGAAATGGGATTTAATCCCAAGGTACACACACACACACACACACACACACACACACACACACACACACACACATATATATATGTATTTCTATACATGAATATTGAGGCAGATGCGAAAAATCCCTTTTTTCAGTACAGCTTATCAGTAGCATGTATTAGCCAACTTTCTCTGACAGATGTTTAGTGACTAAGCAGTTTAAATCAGGCAGAACCTAAAACTACCCAACCAAGCTCTCCCCAAAGGACAGGCTTTCCTTTAGCACAAAACCATGACTAGTCTATTTTCAGAAGGCATGGTTCACTCTATGATTAAAGATAGTTTTAGATCATAATCTTAGAATAAAATGTATCATTTCTAAGTGTAATCTCATCATATCACGAGTCATACATCTTATGTTCTGCTTAAACTTTTAAAGAGACACCACCTATTACTTCCCTGCCCGAACTTTTTAATGTATATAAATATAAATTTATTCTTCAATTTTATTTGGTAAGTAACCACCCACCTTCTGAGAGTGTGCTGAATTAGCATTTCTTTCAAAGTGATTTTCTGGAGGACTGTCATAAAATCGATTCCATTTTCTTTTCTCTCATGCTCACCTGCCTGTATAATTTGGCAATTTTCATAAAACTTTTCATTAAAAAATTTCATCTTAGACTCATGTTTATGAGGCACTCCAAGCTGTCTGATATGCTTTGTGAGCCATGGTCAACTTGGTGACAAAAGAAGAGATGCATTAAGACATGTATTACTGTCCTGCGTTGTAACAAAAGAGGCACCGTCTGTGTTTGAGCTGCTGTCAACTCCTCAGGCCTACAGGGTACCTCAGTATCACCACACTGGAATGCAAAATATCAGGTGTAGCATACAAATCATAACTAAAAATCACAAATCAATCAGATGCTGCCAAAGGTACACTTTGTCTCTGAGAGCTAGGAAATGGAGATTTTGTTCCTCGAGAAAACTATAGTATCCTTCAAACAAGCACCTGTTCTCTTTCTGTATGCACCACCATCACCTGCTTCCATAAGCATCATACAGCCATGTGTTTTCCAACTCAGCAGGCAAAATGTGCAAGCATACATGCAAACTTTACCTATATTTTGTGTTACAGTTAAATTGTTCCTGAACATTCCTTAATGATTAGATTACTCACTTAAATGCTTTCCTCTAATACTGGGGCAGTTTGTCCAAAACAAGGAACAACCAAAAGTTGAACTCTTGGGATGAGATATAGACTCCAAATACCATGCTCTTCTCTGGCCATGTTCCCAACCCTGCAAGAAGAAGATGGGGAAGTACAACAGAGGTGCAGGGTTGGGCCAAGAACGAGAACACCCATAGGTGTGTGAACACCCATAGGTATATATCACATATTGTCATTGTTTCTAGAAGGTTTTGATGATGAGGCTGGTGAGTGGAATCCAGGGGAAGGTAAGGATTAGATGCAAACACCATGAGAGCTTGTGTCCTTGGTTTTAATTTCACTGTCAGAAAGAAAACCTAAAACTCGCGTTCTCTCTCTCTCTCTCTCCCTCAACTCTCTCTCCTATTTTTCTTTCTTCTACCTGTTCACTCTCTCCTTCAAATTGAATTCACTGAATTAAAAAAGACATAAAATATAAATAATTAGAAATGGGTTTCTATTTTTTATGTGTACACCAATATTGTAAAGTAAAACATAAAAGTCATTCTGCCAGCAAAGCCACATTATTACTGTGAACAGGAGCTTTTCTCTACACTTATGACTGATAATTTCTATACTTCACTAACAAGTGTACTCTTGCAAATATTACCAAGTAAACAATTTGGTGAAAAAAGATATTAGAGGGGGAAATAGAATCTAGAGTATCCCACTGCAGCTTCTAAAGTTTTTCTTATCAGTCAGTGGGAAGGAGCGGTTTATTTTCTCAGCATGTCTCATTCATTGTAAATCTCCCTGGTTCAAACTGATTCAACCACCATCTCCCTAGATCATGGTCTATACAAATAGTTTGCATTAGCGTGCTTGGCAAGAATCTCCATACCTTTACCTCAACTTCTTTTCTGTTTCTTTTATAGTTCTTAAATGAATACTTAAAAATGCCCTTACTATAAACGAAGGAGAACTGAACACAGTAGAAACAGGATGTGGCTTTCCTCAGCCTCTATTGGATCTGCAGTTTTCTCTTCATTGCATGGAAGGGAGGATATAACTTTAACACTGCACATGCAGTTCAGGAAATAATCAAAGCCAAACTGTAAATAACATATGCTTGGTAAGACCTATCCAGGATGTTTCCGTGTCTAACCTCTAAATTTGATCAAACAATTATGCCAATGAGTAGGTCAGAATGTGAGAAGTGAAAGAGAGAAGCTCAGAACAGGAGATAAGAGCCTTGCATGAGGCCTTGAGTTCCAAGATAGACAATAGGGAAGCAGGAAGAAACAAAACTTATCATTATAGGTCTTCTCTGCCTTGGTCTAGGGGCTTCCACTCTCAGATTCTCATGATAGCCCTGTTAATATCCATCATTAGGCACCTTTCATACTGTAGAACCTTGGATAGGTTTATGGCTGTGTAGCATGTGAGAGTCTCACCATCCCTCAGGGAGAGACTTGGTCTTTCATTGCATATGGGTCAATCATCTGTGACTAGTTCCTGATGCTTAAGCAAGAGGAGGTTAGAGTAATCTCTTTTCTATTGGATGAGGCAGGAATGGTTAGTGGATGCAGTTGAAAGTGGAGGAGAAGCAGTTTCCTCAGTGCTAAGATGTTTATGCTCCTGTCAATAACCAGTTATCCTTGACTCTCTAAGAAGCCATCATGAAACTCATTGGATCAAGAAACAAGTCATGAAAGGGGCTAGTTAGGAGGTAAAAGTGAGCTAATTAGGAGAGAGAAGAGAATAAGAAGAACTATGGGGGATGAAAGCATTGTGGGGGATGGTTATTTTGACATACATTATATACCTATATGGAAGAGTCACATTAAAACCCACCTTGTGTGCCTAATGGATGCCATTATAAAATACTAAATATACTGTGAAAGAACAGAGGCTGGAGGAAGGCAGCAAGCGACAGAGAAACCAGCAACAAGGCTCAATAGGACGCTGATCTCACATCTGGACAGCCACTATCTTGGACCTTTCAGTGAGGAAGCCTGTAGTAGCATTGTGTGTGCTGCCATCATGTCCCAGCAGCTGATATTGGGAAAGAATTAAAGAGACATAGATGTGCAAAGACCTGGCATGGTATAGCAACAAGATCTCTACTTCGGAAGATGGTGTAAAGTGTAAAAGCATAACTGAGACTCAATGAGAACATGGTTTTTGCAGTAGATGAGGGTAGTAATTAGTAATTACAAAATGTATATGGAATGTCCAAGGCAAGGTTCCTTGGAGACTCAAGTCAGAGACAGCACACTGTACTTAACATTTGAAAGTACAGGTCATGAGCTCTGGTGTAAAATATCCAGGTGATAACATAGGCTGATATTTATCTTAATTGTGTATAGACACTGAGTCTTTTCCTACAGTTGTTGACTCTTCTAACAACTGTCAAATAAATCAAATTTATTTTAAGTAAAAGTCCTTGAGAAATCAGTCCATGAGAGAAAAGCCACACAGACCACTTTGTAAACAGTGCTAAGTTGAGTATGTTTTCCATGCAAAAGCAAAGGTCAAGAGCTGTACAGCAGCTTGCTGAAGCTAACAGGGGGGGTAAAAACAATCACCAGGAGAAGATGCCCTATGTGCTGTGACTCCTGACCCTGTGTTCTAAGTCTACTGTCTTGGAAATGTGTGTTCTCAGCAGGGGTTCACGGCCAATAACATGAAATACTCTTAGTACAATTCAAAAGCAAACTGGCATAGGGCAGGTTATCTGTGATGGAATAAAAAGAAAATTTGTTGGCAAAGAGAGCTCCTTAAGTTTCTTCTTTTTCTTTTTCTTTTTCTTTTTTTCTTTTTCTTTTTCTTTTTCTTTTTCTCTTTCTTTTTCTTTTTCTTTTTCTCTTTCTTTCTTCCTTCCTTTCTTTCTTTCTTTCTTTCTTTCTTTCTTTCTTTCTTTCTTTCTTTCTTTCTTTCTTCTTTCTTCTTTCTTTGTGTGTGTGTACCTACACACAATTCACATGCATACATGAACCTAGAGTACAAGCTGACATTAAAATCCACATGCATGCTTGGGCTGCTGCCCATTGGTACATGCCTGCCTAGTATGTACAAAACCCTGTTTTCAGTTGTCAGCTCTACAAAATGTTATGAAGCCCAGGATAAGACAAGAACAAGGCAGAAGAACTGTGAGGTCTAGTAGAAGCCACATAGAGCAATCCGAGGAAAAAGGCAGAATGCCAATTACACTAAAATATTTCCTTGAAAATAAAATCAAATGAAAAGCTAACATGTAGAAACACTAAAGTTATTTTTTCACACATTCAGAAAAGTACTTTGATGTGCTGAGAAGTCAGTGAAGACAGAGAAGAGAGAGGGAGAGGGAATCTGTTCCTACTCAGAAAAGGAACAGAGATATTACTCCTAGGAAGACATTAATGTATGAAGCAGTAAAGAGTTTATGGAAAGAAACTTGGTAAACTGTGTGAAATTCTCGACTCTCTAAAAAAACAGAATTAGCTAGGTAGTGGTGGTGCATGCCTTTAATCCCAGCACTTGGGAGGCAGAGGCAGGAGGATTTCTGTATCTGAGGCCAGCCTGGTCTACAGAGTGAGTCCAGGACAGCCAGGAAACCCTGTCTTGAAAAACCAAAGTAAATAAATAAATAATAAATAAATAACACAGCTAACACAATTTTTAGAAGAGAAAATACTAAAGAGACAAAAAGGGTAATAAGTGTTACACAGGTTGATGACACTGAAAATTGCACATTTTTGTTATTGAATAACCTTCTCTTGGCATTAGAGGGATGATGTGTGAGCATGGAGATGGACAGCAGATGCCCGGAGGTATTAACATGACACAGGATGTAAACCCTACAACACTGTCTCTGAAAGGAGCAGAGAGGCACTGCAAGATAAGCAGCTACCCAGATTCCCACCTGCATGGTGCATGCACCTGCCCCATGATGCAGACAGTTGAAACTGCTGGGAGAAGAGAGCTCCCCTCTTGATAGAAAACAGTGTAGTAAGAATTAGCATGCCAATAGACACATGGCCACATTCACAGTGTAATTGGCATCTGCATGCTGGCTTTTAGAGAAAGTCAAATGTACTTACGGATATGATTAGAGAACGTGAATGCGTGTTTTTATAATATTTGATTAGGAGATTATCCTGGGTTCTAGAAAGACACTCTAGTACATCCTAGGCAAGTCTAATACTGGTACAGGTTTATACTGAAAACAACACAATGCAATTAAAAACAACTCAAAGGACAAATTAAAAACTCATAACAGGATTATATTGGAATGCATATGTAATAAGTCTATAAACTACATAGGAAAATAGACTAGAAACATAAAAATAGACGTGATTAAAGAGGAAGTATGAACAGTACAACTATTTAGCTGTTTAATATAATTGATTAAAAATTTTAATTATTAAGTAAAAAGAAATAGCAATAAGGTACCATTTCTAGACATTGCATGGCCCAGGAGGAATACTAGCCAGTGCTCAAGAAGATGGAGTACCATTTCTAGATATCACATAGCAGAAGAAGGAATACTAGCCTGTGCTGAAGAAGACAGAGTAACTGGTAGTATGTTCCTCCATTCTCATTTTTTTTCATACAATATATTTTGGTCATTTTCCCTCTTCCAATTCCTCTCAGATCCTCCCCACTTCCATACCCATCCACCATTGTCCTTTCTTCCTCTCTTAAAAAATATAAACCAGAACAAAAACCAATTTAAAAAAATCTCAAATATAAATGAAAACAACAACCAAAGCCCCTGAAACGACAACAAAACATAGGTTTTTACAGGTCAGTCTGTCTGGAACTGCAGATTCCAAGTTCTGATGTCATACCACACCTTCAAAAACAGATATTAACACTCCAGGAGCAAAGGGGAGAATGTCCTCTCAGGTCCTGACAACCGGATGCTGTGCTTTCTTTCACGAACAGAGCAGCACACAACAATCCCACCCCATACTGTTGCTGACTGATATTCAGCGATAAGATAGGAAATGAGTCAAAATTTAAAATAGTAAAAGCAATGAATCAGTAGTAGGCAAAATACCTGCATAATTGCAAAGAGGTGATAAACCTTAGGAAGAGAACGCTGGAGTTCATTATTCACCCAGTGCATGAAGCAGGGTGGTCAGTGGGGCTGGTCAGAATGGGCCTGGTCAGAGGGGGAATGCTCAGCAGGGGTTGGTCAGAAGGGGAAGGTCAGTTGGGGTGGACAGTGGGGGCTAGTAAGTGAGTGCTTGTTAGTAGGGATGGTAAGGGGGTTTTGGTCAGTGAGGAATGGCCAGTGAAATCTGGTCAGAGGTTGTCTGGTCAGCAGAAGTGATCAGTGTGGGACGGACTTTACTGGTGGTCAGTGAAGATTAGTCAGCTGGAGCTGGTTAGTAGGGTGGTCAGTGGTGGCTCATCAGTGGGAGCTAGTTAGTAGGGTGGTCACTGGGGACTAGTCACTGGATACCAGAGCTCATCAGAAGGCTCAGATTCAATGCATGACTTATTTCTTTAAGGACACTGTGCCCTGGGGTCAGATAGTACCTAATGCTTTAGCAAATATTAGTGATGCAATGTAGTCCTGGCAACCTTGAAAATATTTGTCATGTTCTGAAGTTCGGAAAATAAGACTCACAGATCTTTCGATGGTGTTTCTAAGCTACATTTTCAGGTGCAGGAAACAGGCTGGGTTAAGCCTGGACTCTCGCCTACCCAGCTACTATGTCTGCACTATCGTAGTTCCTGACACTTCCTTACAAAGTGAGGAAAGAGTCAAATGCCAGCATGTATGCCCTAAAATTATTAAAATAGCGAGGCAGACAAACAAGTAGGAGACAATTATCTAATAGCAGCCATATTTGAATGCTTCGAAGAGATCTTGGAAAGTCCTGTCATGTATCAAAGTGAAGCAACTTTTGTTAAGTGGCAGGTGAGAGCTGGCAAGGAAAATGTGTTCACAGGGGAGAAAGTAGGAAGAGGTCGCACTCCTCCCTTCTGCACTTCCACTGAGTCACAGTGTTGACATGCATATGGTGGTGGGAGAGAGCCTGCTTCAGTGGTAACAGCTATTTTGGTCCCCCCACCCCACCCCTTCCCGCATACATGTCTCTAAAGGCCTTGCAACTCCCATCCCCAATAATCTGCCATCTGTTTGTTTGCTGAAACAGGAGACAAAAGAGTGGATGGCAATGGGTGCAATCAGCGGATGAAACAAGGTGGTGTCTAAACAAATAATGTAAACGCATTTAATTAAGGCGGGCTTCACGGCTGTTAATTAATTGCTTGACTAAAATAACAAGGGAGCATCAGGAAACAACTTGGTGTTTCTCTGAAAACTATTAAAGCGATTTGTGTGCATTGATACAAGCCCTGAAGGAGAGCTGTACCATGCTTCCAATTTTAAGAAATATGTCTGAGCAGCTACTAATGAAACTGTGCTTAAGACGTTTTCTAAAAAGATATTTAAAATCGTAAGATCCTGTGGCTTTGAAGGCAAAATCCCCAAAGAAATAGATTTTTAGTAATACATCGCTTTAATGCATTAACGAACTTTAAGCTAAAAAATCTTTAATAATTAGTCATTTATTCAAAGATGCATCTCATCTTTCAAAGTCCAGCTTGGTAATATAATCAATGTTAATTTATTCTCTGAGATAGATCTGCCCCAAACAGTCTCTGTCTCCTAAATAGGCTACAACTGTGAGCTTGATGAGATTAGTGTTATTTATCAGAGTTGTGGTTTTGGATATAGAAATTTACCTTCATATAAATATTAAATTGTAATCACCACACATTTAGATCACAGGGATATTTTCAGAACTTTACCGATTGTTCCTCAGATGGAGTAGGGGTTTGTGCAGGGGGAAGGCTGCTAAGTTTCTGTCTCCTGATATTCTCTTAAGTGTATTCCTGTGAGCACAGCTATTTTGTGTCTCTATTTGGAAGTGTCTTAGTTTATGACTTGCTTTTTTAATATCAAACCAACCACAGAGTGAGACCAACCTGAATCCTTTGCCTTACTTACTCTTGTCTGTGATGGTGCTGGAGGCCATCAGAGGAGCTGGGGCTGTGGTTCACAAAGTCTTCAAGAACTTAGTGTGCTCCAAAATAGAATGCTCATCTTACTGATGCTGAGAACATTACCCTTGGAGGAGCCACAGGACATACAGACCTGGAGGTAAAGTGCAGGCATACTCTGCCTATCCAGCACTGTGACCAATAGGTACACATATCTTGTCACCAATCTGTAACCTCCCTCCACTCACAGACAACTGTTGTCTCTCTTTTCACTACCAGGATCTTGTCACACTTGTGTCATTGCCAAGTATAAGCCTTCCTAAAAATAAAAGTGCAGCCTACACTGTCTACTTCTGTATATGATTCCAGTGCTGATCACTAGTTATTGGATAACCAACTGATGTACCCTTCCTTGGGGAAGACAGTTTCTTCCACTCTTAACATTCATTACTTTTTATCATTCTTAAGTTATTTTATAGTTATTTATGTAGAGTTGAGGCCTCATGAACCTCTCTTCTCATGTTTGCATGTATACTAGTATCATCCTTGTTCAGATTGTATTTAGGAAGATATATTGACTAGACTTCATGGATGCAGTTTCTGACATTTCTAGGAAACAACGGTCTCACAGAAAACTCCCTGGTCCTCTGAATCTTACAATCTTTCCACCCACCTCTTCTGCAATAATTCCTGAGCCTTAGGGGCAGGGCTTGCGTTTTAGATGGATCAGTCTGGAGGAGATTCTACAGCTTTGCACTCTAATCAGATGTCATAAAAATAACAAAAAAGGGAGGCCACAAATTGGAAAGGAATGTGATACAGAGAGGATTTGAAGGAAGAGAAGGAAAAAGCAAATAAAGTAATTAGAATCTCAGAAAAATATAATTGAAAAAAGAAAAAAAAGAAACAAGGAAAGAAAGAAAGAAAGAAAGAAAGAAAGAAAGAAAGAAAGGAAGAAAGAAGGAAAGAAAGAAAGAAAAGGAAGGAAGGAAGAAAGGAAGGAAGGAAATGAAGGAAGAAAGGGAGGAAGGAAGAAAGGAAGAAAGAAATGAAGGAACAAAGAAAAAAGAAAGAGAAGGAAGAAAAAAAACAAAGAAAGGGATTAACAAAGGAGGAAAGAAACAAAGAAAGAAATGAAGAAAGGAAGGAAGGAGGAAAGAAAAGAAAGAAATGAAGGAAGGAAAAAAGAAAAGGAAGAAAGGAAGGAAGGAATTAAGAAAAAGAGAGTAACAAAGAAGAAAGAAAGTAGCCAGGATTAGAGAGAACTGAGATAGCAACCATGAATACCTGCATTAAAAATAAGATATGGGAGTCCGAGGGTAATCGGCTAGAAGAAGTGAGTACTCAGGATTGGTAAGGACATCAGAGTGGGTAACAGGGGTGGGCATGACCAAGTATACATGTTTGAAATCTCAAAAATATAGCAAATGGAAGAAGTTAAAGTATCAGGCACCCGAGGGAAAGGCAGGACTGGTATTCTAGTTCAGTATATTCACGAAATGTTCATGAAGACAGACGATTTCCTTAATCAAATGTTCGAAAAAAGTTTTCATTGTATGCAGGTATTATAAAATGACCATTTTGTTCTGCAGAACTAGTTTCTGATTCATGAAATTGCCGTGTGCACACTCCCCACCCAGACACACACACACACACACACACACACACACACACACACACACACACACACACACACACACGTTGGAGGGACCTCAAGGACTTCCAGTAGTAACTTACAGAGCTAAACACAATGCTGATAGGTAGGCAGGATACAATGGTAAGATGGTCAGTCTGAGATTTAGTGGCTTCCTGAGCTGGGTACACAGACTGCTGCAGTGTGTGCACTCTGCCCTGTCTGGTCACTGGGATTCTGAAGGGGTTTACACTTATAGGTACCAGTCAGTCCTACTCTGACTGGCTGATGTGCTAGGAGTGTTTAGTGTGCTGAGTATGTCTGAAACAGCTAAGGTCTTAGCTAAGGCTGTTGTTCTTTCTTTTTGCTTTCTTTTACACCTCCTTTTATTCTCCTAATCTTATTTGCAGTCCCCTTCCAACCAGACCCCGCAGGCTGTCATTTTTCTCTGAGTTAAAACAAAAACAACTAAAGAATGGTTACCAAGTACACAGAATCTATGCATCCCCCTCATTTAGCTTCCTGCAATGATAATAACCCAGATAACCATGTCTCAGTGTACAGAACTTGGAAAATAATACAGTACTAATAAGTGATTGCTGCATCATCTTCAAAATATGTTTAAATATTGGAGAATTTCCCATAGGATTTGGCATCATTCTCTGCACTGAGATGGTGGCACATCTGTCTTCCCTAGTCTGAAGCAATCTTTTTATCTTGTCTCTGGACTGGGCTTTGTTTGCTCAAGATTATGGTAGCCCTGAACCTATGGTATCAATGGAACTAGTTGCAGACTGTACCAGGTGTCAGGGTGTCTACTTTCATTTACTGTCTTCAGTAGGCAGTGAAGCTTCTTTTTATAGTTTTAAAGGTTTGTTTATTTTACACATATAAGTACTTTGCCTACATATTCCTGTGCCATGTGCATGCAGTGCCTGTGGAGTCCAGAAGAGGGCATCAGATCCCCTGGAACTGGAGTTACAGTTGGTTGTGAGCACTGAGAACTGAAGCCAGGTACTCTGCGAGAACAGCTCCTAACTGCTGAGTCATTTACAGCCCAGGTAAAGCCTTTTGCCTGACACAGCATCTTTATCTACACCTTGGCAACATTGTTGTTCCATTATCTTCAAGATGGTAACATTGTTTCTCTTTCTAACCTTCAGTAGTAGCAGTGTG
>LR752294.1:0-29782 GCA_902729485.2 Mus minutoides | reverse complement strand
TTTTTTTTTTTTTTTTTTTTTTTTTTTTTTTTTTTTTTTTTTTTTTTTTTTTTTTTTTTTTTTTTTTTTTTTTTTTTTTTTTTTTTTTTTTTTTTTTTTTTTTTTTTTTTTGTTCACGACAGAGCATAGATTATAAACTGTCATGATAATTTGTTGCTGAAATTTTTGCAGTTTGATCTCTCCTGGATCCATTCAATTTGGGCACTGGAACTTTTGATCTGTCTCACAAGCTTTTGAAAGTATCCTTGCCCCATAAATTGTCTCTGAACCTCTCATGTTCCTGCCCCATGGTCAGAGTTTTGCTCCCAGCACTCTCCAAGCCCCCTTTGTTGGAGAAAAGATCCATGTGCTGACTTTGCTGTTTGGTACCCATGCTTTGCTGCTCCTGGTCCTCTCAGAGGACTGATTTGGAAACACACATACTAATCTTGCATAGGCATACCCTCCAACCCTGAGTTTGTATGGAACCTCTGACTTCACTGGACTATCTCCGAGTTCTAGTCTTCACCCTCTATCCTTTATCCAATGAGAAATAAGGATCTTGATATCCAAAACATGTTTATTAATACTTCTCTAAAAACTGAAAATGCAAACTCATGTAAAGATTTCTAATCCATAAAAATATAAGAAGAAATTGTGATTCAAAATACAGTATTTGCATTTTTCATCTTCAGTCTTACTTAGTCTAAATATTCCCAAAGTTTTTAATGCTAAGTATTTATGCTATTTTTGTTTCTTCCCGTCTGCTTTATGCTATCCTCATCTACTTTTGCAATATGGATCATTACATTTTGTGTGTCTATTTGGCTCACACACATAATACCCTGGTTGGCTCTGTTTCTTTCTGAGTTGATTACAGTTGCACATCACAAGAAGCAAGCTTCATTCTGCAAGGAGAACACTGGGTCTTTAGGCTCTTAAATCCCTTCTCAATTAGCCCAGCCTTTCTGACCACTTTTCCATCTGCCTCGTGGAAGCACTCATTCTCTTAGTTATCGACTTTACAGGTTGATTTTCACTGAGTAAGGAGTCACACTTATTTTTCTTCCCTCCACTCCTCATACATCAATGCCAGCATCCCTCTGTGTTGGGATGCATCACACACTGATCCTTAGTGCTGCATGCAAGTGCTTTCCTGTCAGCTTCTAGAGAATTTCTTCATTTTTTTGTAGTAAATGGTGCCTTCACTTACAGGTGCTAAAGGAATTGTTGATCAATCGTAATTTGTTCTCTCACATTTTAAAATGTACAGCAGGGGATATTTTCAATGTTTTCCAGTTATGAAGTATAGCTATGTTTGTGTATGTATATTGTTAGGTGTTCGTCTTCTGGGAAGTTCCTAGAAGTAGTCACTGGGATAAAGAAAGGGTAATGCTGATTTTAGTTAGCTGCCTTAATGCTGGCATAATGGGAGTGTTTTAAATTCAATATCCCTTTAAAGATTATATCTTACTAGACACAAAATAATTTCTTCACAGCTTCAGCATACCCCAGGGTAAGTTTTTCTTTTCTCACCTGAAGGTCTTCTATTGGTTGATTTAATAAAGTAAAGGTCATGTTTATGTAACTGTCACTTATGTAATTGTGCTTAGCTATGCAATTAAAAACTAAGTATTCCATCAGCTTCAAAGGTCCATTTTCTCTCCTAAGTTCATTATGGAAAATGTCAGTTTATGGTGTCTGAGTTGTATGATGTCCATGCATACAGCCGCTAAGCACCTGTCAAACATTCCAAACCCACTCACTTGCAAAGCTAAGCTTTCTCATTTTTAAAAAATTTTGTTTCATGCAATTATATTGATAATTCATTTCAACTAACATTTAGTCATCACACATCACTACTCCATTAAATATATTTATAAGTACAAGTGATTCCTTTTACTTAACAATAAGGGGACAAAGAATAAAAACATAAATGACTCCATTAAAAAATGGGGTAAAAGCCCTAAAGGGACTCCTTTCCAGAGAAGGAACTGATGGAAAATTACAAATTTCAGAAGGTGAAACATATTGTACGTCATTAGGGAAATGTGAGCAAAACCCATGACGGACATGTTTGTCAGGAGACCCAAGATCCATATCCTGACAACAGCAAGGATGGGCACACAAGCTCTGACACTTGCTGTGATAGAGAGGCAGATCAACAATGCTTGGGAAGACTCTACCAACTTCAGATACAAGTAATGTACACTTGTGATCCACTAATGGTGGTTTACAGTATGAACCTAAATGAACTGCAAACATACACACACATGTGTACACACACACACACACACACACACACACACACACACACAAATCCTGTTAGGTAGAATCTTTCTTTAAAATTACCAAAACCGTGTAATCAATTAGTGTTCCCTTACCTATGTAAATAGTTAAACGAACTGTGGAGGACCAGTGAGAACTCATCCATGAAATCACTGGGGTCAGTGGAAAAGCATCATTTAATTCAAAGAAAGACAGAGGAAGGTGTGGGGCAAAACATGAATAAACATAAGTGAAATGAGAGGCTTAACTACAACTATGCCATTAATATTGCTAAATTAGATTGCTAATTGATTGGATTAATCAATTCAGTTAAAAAGCAGAGATAGGATAATGGTATCCAATCACACCCTTTTAACAGGGGACAAAAATTTAATAGAAATTACAAATCTGCTTTTAAAGGATGAAATAAATGGCATTTTGTAAATAGCAAGATAAGTCTTTACTATTATTGACCAAAATAGGGTGTAAAGCAAAAATGTTATAGATAAAATGAGATGTTTCAAAGCTATAACATTTCCCATCCATCACAATGATATAGCAGTCATGAACACATAAAGAAATGACAAAGTAAAAGCAAATGCAAAAACTAATATAGCTGGAAGACAGAGCAAAAGATAATGTTGGAAAACTGTTAAAGACTCCAGGTGGTGGTGGTGGCAGTTCATGTCTTTAATCCCGTTATTTAGGAGGCAGAGCAAGTCTCCAGAGCAAGTTCCAGGATGATCAGGGCTACACAGCAAAACCCCATCTCAAAAGAAACAAGCAAACAAATAAACAAACCAAACAAAATACTAAAAAAACCTTACTTCTACTTATAGATAAAACAGCAATGGATTTAGAATATATGAATCTGATAAATATTTGGACTGGAGAGATGGGTCAATGGTTAATAGCACTTGTTGCTCTTACAGAGGACACATATTTGATTTCTAGCACCATATGGCAGCTCACAACCATCTGTAAGTCTATTCCTGAAGACCCAATGTTCCCTCTTGGACTCCATGGGCACTAGGTACAAACGAGGTACAGATATATGCATCCAAGCAAAACGCTCATGATTGAAATAATGAAATAAATACATCTGATTTTGGCTGGGCGGTGGTGGCGCATTCCTTTAATCCCAGCACTTGGGAGGTAGAGGGAGGTGGATTTCTGAATTCAAGGCCAGCCTGGTCTACAAAGTGAGTTCCAGGACAGCCAAGGCTATGCAGAAAAACCCTGTCTCAAAAACCAAAAAAAAAAAAAAAAAAAAAAAATCTTTTTTTAAAAATTTAAAAATTACATAACCTAACCCCTCAAAGAATCTGTATAAAGAAAATAAATAGAATAAATTCTTTATTTCATTTATAATTAATAGCAGAAATAAATTTGCAAAAGACAAAATTGTGTAGAAATAAAACAATAATTAATCCTCAGGGGAAATAAAACTTCAGAAACAAAATTACTTTTGAAATTAAATAATATAATACTTTATATAAATGTGATGATTATGTAACAGTGTGCCTTCATTGTAGATCACTACTGAGGTTGGGTTGACAGGGAGATGCAAATCTTTATGTACACATTGTGTACATTGTCAAAATAAATGTTCCTTTGGCATCAATGATAGAAAAGCACAGCTAAACCTTCTAATTAAATAGAAACTAGACTGTAAATTCATAAATTGAAAATGACAGAAGGAATCGTATTAACAATATTACAAAAATTAAAATATTATAAAATAATAACTTAAGAGCCAATGAAACCGATCAGTAAGTAAAGTCACTGGCATCGGAGGACGGATGAGCCACTGCACTTCAGTCTCTGGGAGGAACATAATGGAAAAAAATCAACACCACAAAGTTGGTTTCTGTTCACCTTTTGCAGCTACAAAAATCCTGCACAAATGAACACACAAAACAACATTTTAAAAATAAAAATAAAGATGACATGAAGTTGTAAGGGATTTGTGTTTGGGGATCTCAGGAGGTGTTATTCCCCTTGGAAAAGGAAGGGGAAGGGGGAGAGGAATGGTTAGATATAGCCAAGATACAGAGTAATCTTGCATAAAAATTCAATAAGTGAATAAATGATAAACATATAAAAACTTTACAACAATAAACAAAATAACTTAGAAGTTAAAATATTCTAATAAAAACATAGTAGAGAAAGTGAAAAAAAATGATTACACAAAATCCCCCTCCAGCTATATACTGTAGTTTTATTAATAACAAAATCTGTCCTCTCACTCTGGAAAGCTCTGGCCTAAATAGTTTCTCAAGTGAAAGAATTAAAACCAACTTTTCACACTCTTCCAAGGATGTAAGAGGAGAAAATAGTGGCCAGTGAGTTTTTTAGGGTCCCTAACAGCCATTTATGCCATACAGTCTGAAGACAGCACAGAGGTAGAAGCCTGCAGACTCAGACTTACTATTATGTGGATGTGAAATTCTTATAACTACATCAGCAAGACCAAATCAGCATCGTGAAAAAGAATTAGTTAGATCAGAAACAAAGAAAGCCAGATGGAATTCATATCTGAAACTGCTCTATGTGAGAAAATCAGTCATACCTGATTGCCAGGATTCTTGGAGAAGTTAATAAATTATTGCATTACCTAGTAGACAATGGAAGTGTGGTGACACTAGTTTTTTGTAGAGCTGCATGTGACCTTTGCTTTATAGAAGCAAATACTAAATACTTTATGGAAGGGGCCATCTCTGAGCCCCATTAATAAATGGATGGGCTGGCGTGATGGTACAGTAGGTTGGGACACTTGTCACATGAGCCTGGCACATAAAGATGGAAAGCGAGAAGTTAACCAAATCCAAAACATTGTCTTCTGACATCCGCACCTATACATGCTGTCGCAACTACATATAACTCTTCATAAGAATAATGATAATAAATAAAGACAGAAGTCATAGGATCATCATCATCATTATCTACCAACATCACCGTCATCACCTTAGTGCAGAGAAAAGATTGGACAAAATACAGAAGCTTTTATAATCAGGTTCTTTCGACCAACAGTAAGAATGCTCAACAATTTAATGGAGAACATTTCTTCCAAAATGCACAGTTAATCCATAATTAATGTTGAGAGTCTGGTAGAGTTCATCTTAAGATCCATAACAAGGTAAGGAATTAATACTACATGAGGGATTTTGGTAGTAGTTTGGATAAGAAGATGGAGTCATCCAGACAGAGAGAGAGAGAGAGAGAGAGAGAGAGAGAGAGAGAGAGACAGAGACAGAGACAGAGACAGAGACAGAGACAGAGAGAAACAGAGAGACAAATCTAATCCCATACTGCATTTATGTTAAAACACTCAGATAAAAACTGTTATAATCAAAAATCAAGTTAAAGAGTTCTGTTAGTAGACCTAGACAAGGGCCAAACCTAATTGTACAGTGTCAAGATGCTCTTTTAGTGAGAGAAGGATAGAAATATTGATTCAAGGAGGAAACTGAGAGTCTAAAAATACCTCCCCACATTCTCAGTCAATTGATATTTAATAACATTGCTAAGGTATCCAATGAAGGAAGCAATGTTCTTTTCAACAAATGGACCTAGAGCAAAGAGAGTGCTGCAGACAAAGAAACAGTTGGATTCTAGTGCTGGCAAAATGGCGCAGAGGGTAGATCAACTCGTCACAGTATTCTAACAACCTGAAGTCTGTCCTCATGCTTGAAGGAGAGAAAAGACTCTCAAAAGTTGTTCACTGACCTTCCACTCATGACACTGTGCATGCATCTGACCCTCCACTCATGACACTGTGCATGCATAGTCACTCCCGTTTCTTCTGTCTCTTCTCCTACCCCCAAACTCTCCCACATACATAGCAATAATTTATTATTATGATTAATAGTAATAATAATAAATTCATCAAAAATAAACTTGGATAAGAGTCAAAATCAATATTACAATGTTAGGCACAGTGCTTGAAGAGTTAAAAAGTATAAAACTCTTATAAAGAGAATGAAAGCATTGAATTTTATGACCATGAATAAAATGATACTGTTGTTCTTGTTTTTAATTTCAGGTAAGACAGCAACACAAACTACAAATAAAAATATATATTAACTGGATTTTTTTTCAAAACTGAAAATGTTGGGAATCAAAGGAGTCACCAGGAAATAAGTAAAAATAAAAATAATAAATAAATAAATAAATAAATAAGGTCCAAAGTGGATTTCAACCTTTCCAAATCATATATGTGATAAGACAGTAGTGTATCTAGACTATTTTTAAAAATATGAAATTATCAATAATTAAAAAATGAAAAAATAAAATTATTATTCCATAGAAAGCCTTCTAATATCCTCCCCACCTCTCTACCCAACCATCATAGTGTTCTCTTTGCCCCCAAAATTACACAAAACAACAAAAATTGTAATTATATCAAAGAAAAGAAAGCAAGGCAACACCAAAACAAACCAACCAACCATACAAGCAAAATATCCTCCAAACAAAACAAGATCCCTCTCTCTGACAGACACAAATAAACATGAAGTCCATTTTGTATTAGTCAACTACTTCTAACCATGGAGTCTGCCCTGCAGTGTGGTTGATATACCCAGTGATACTCCACTGGAGAAAATTGATTTTTTTTCCTTTTCCAGCAGGTATCAATTTATGACTTCAAAATCAACTCTACTGAGGATAGTAGAAGCAATATTTCAATTTGGAGAGAAGACTAAAAATGCCCAATAGTTCACAGGAAACATAAAGACAATTCTGTAGCAAGTCATCAAAACAGATTTGGGAATCCATCAACAGTTACAGGACATAATACACATCTTCTTTTAATAATCACTCTGAGTGAATAAGAATCTGAATCGGTATTTTCTAATAAGAGTGCCTGTCTGTATTTGAAGCTGTTCAATGCCATTGGTCAATAGAGAAATGTAAATCAAAACCCGTGATGGCTGATATCAAAATAGAGGCAGCCATGAGTTTGGTAGAAGGTATATTAGCAGATACTTGGTATGTTAGCTAGCTAGTGGAAATTCAAAATTCACACTGTATTTGACAAATGGACAGTTTGGGAATTTCACAAGATGACAAGCACTAGGTCACTCTAGGGAATCAACAACCCCAATCATATTTTAAAACTCAAAGTAACAAATATCTATAAAATTTATTAAATGCTCTGCCCTAAATAGGATATCTGTATCCTTGCTCCTATGCTTGAGACATTGCAAGAATAAGGACAAGAAGGAAGGAGGATTGCTATCAAACAATGTCTTCTGGAAAGGACATGCTAGGTATGGGGGTTTAATTTGATTCCCATGAAATTAGATGTTGATACATGTGTACATATGAATATGCTGACAGCCACTGATGGGTTCCACTTAAAATGTGTGGTTTTATGAGATATAAGGTGCCCTTTATATCAAAGGAAATGTGTTATATATCCTTATTATATTTCATTATTCTAACTTCATTACTTATAACACCTCTAAGAATATCTAACACATCAATTGATTTATGCCTTTATCTTTCCACCTTCTAGTCTCTTATCTGCAACTATATACCTATAATTTTTATCTACTTATCTTTTTGTATGCACATGTGACTTTGTTCATGTTACTGTTACTATGATAAAACACCAGGACCAAAAGCAACTTAAAAACACAGTTTTTTTTTGTTTTTTTTTTTTTTTGCTTATATTTCCACATCACAGTTCTTCATCGAAAGAATTCAAAATAGGAACTCAAGGCAGGGATCTGTAGGCAGGAGTTAATGAAAAAGCCACAGATAAGTGCTGTTTACTGACTTGCTCTCCATGGCTCCTTCAGCCTGCTTTTTATATAGCCTAGGACCATCATCCAGTGATGTCCCTACTAACAATAGGCTGAGCCCTCTCTTATTAATTACTAATTAAGAAGATGACCTAGAGGTTTGCATAGAGCCTGATCTTTTAGAGGAGTTTTCTTAATTGAGGTTTCTTTCTCTGAGATGACTTTTGCTTCTGTCAAGTTGGCATAAAACTATCTGACACTGTCTGTCTGTCTGTCTGTCTGTCTGTCTGTCTGTCTGTCTGTCTGTCTGTCTGAGTACCCCTCCCCATGTGTGACTGTCTATCTTTCTGTGTGTATCTATATGTCTATTAGCCTATTATCTATTTGTCCATCTATATATCTATACCTAGCATCTGTCACACTTATCTTTATTATACATCTCATCTATCCTTCTATATTTGATTTCATCTTTCTGTTTTATCTAGCTCATGTATCTGTGTAGACTGCCACGGTTATGGCTATTCTATAAGACACGGTTGTGCATTCTTGTACAGGAAAGGTGGCAGTGAGCAATTGTGATACTGAAAAATTTTACAACCTTTGTCATGTACTTTAAAATAGTTCCTAACTATTCCACATTCTTTGCTAGAGCTCCCAAGAATTCCACAGCAGGTAAACAGACATTAATGTCCAACAAATAGTGCTCTTAGGGATTTGTCTCTCTCCATTTTGTTTATTTAGTTGAGTTTCATTTGGAATGCCTACACATTTTCTACTTATACTAGTCAAGGCATTTACCATTTGATTTATTCTTCCTGTTTATTATCTTCTTCCTCCATATTCTTAATTTAAAATAATCAACTAAAAGTCAAATGGAATATTCCTTATTTCTGTCTTAACAAATAAGAGGAAGATATCTACACAGGATATTCTAATCTGATATCATCACTGTTATTACTATTAAAAAGCTGTATTCATCCAGTTTTTCTGAAACTCTCTCCCTGTTAAATGAACCTAGGACATGCCACATATATGAGGCCAAATAAATGAGAGAGTGGAGCAGAGTGGTAATTCCTTTACACCTTTTTTTAGTGAGGTTCTGTAGGAGAAAGTTTGGTGGAGATGACCCTACAGAAAATGACCGAGGGGAAATCACTAGATGCTACTAGTCCTTCAGACACCTAAGGACCCCTGTAGTCCACACAACCCAGAAGCAGACAGACAAGAGGACTCATATTTAATGCCTGCCATTGAGATCTCAGAGTTTTGTGTGGAGGGGGGAGAGGAAATGGTGATCTAAAAGGTGAATAAAAGACACATCCAGGTAAGACCTACACACCCCCTTAATGGTCACTCTTCCCTAACATGGGAAGAACCAGACCATCAGACACTTGCACATTGCTGGGCATATCAAGGCAGACTTGTTGTCCTAGAAAACAAGAGGGTTCATTGGAGATTTAGGCATCTTCTTCCAAAACTGAAAGAGGAAGTCCATATGGATTGCTTTCACAGATGGCTAGGAAGTACTTATAGGACTGAGATATTCTGTGTCTGGCTGGCACTCAAGGCCATATTCATCCAATGATGTCAAACTGACCCTTGCTCATAAGCCTCCTCAGAGACACTGTTCTCCCTTATAGAATTCCCTTAAAAAGGAAGAACAAGTGGTGGTCTAAGACCTGGGTTACATAAATGAGCTTATTGAAAATAGTGAGAAGAGCCCCTTAAACATCACAACTGTGGACTCTTATGAAGGAATGGTCTATGTAGGTGTGCTTTGTAATCGGTCAGGTGTAGAAATGACGTTAGGATATGACAAGGGACCAACCCTGCTATGTAGTTAAAACTAAGAGATTTTGTTTGTTTATTAAGTACAATGAAGATACTAAGTATGAACTTACTAAGTAAATTTTATTTTATAAAAGAACTGAGAACTATTAGTTACTATACAATAGTTTATCTATTTACCTATTTAAATTTATCTATTTTCTACTCATTTATCTATTTACTGCCTTTAAACTATTCATGTGTCTATCATCTATTGTCTACTGATGTACTGATCTCATTGCCTAATTATCTATCTATCTATCTATCTATCTATCTATCTATCTATCTATCTATCTATCTATCATCTATCACCATCAACCAATCTGTTTCTACAACCTATATACCAAATCTATTCATCCATATGTCCATACATCTACCATCTCCCAACTTATCTCTCATTTATTAATTCTCTCTCTCTACCCATCTCTCTGTCATCTACCTACCTATCCATATGTCCATATATCTACCATCTATCTATGTATCTCTGTATAAATACGACTTTCGTCATTCTGCTTTGATCTATCTTTGCTCTATGATTTATTATCTATCTATCATCCATGTATATAAGGTTACATCTTTCCTTTTTAGCTGTTCCTTGGTAGTAACCCATTATCTTGTCTGGTCTATTTTCATTTGGTTTGTATTCTGTAGGGCATAACAATGCATTATTTTTGAGGAATGCCAATGCATCTTGTGACATTGAATGCATGATTATTATAGTAAAAGAATATTATAGTGTTGAATCTCTGACCTCAGGGAATATTACACCCCAGGTAAGAACCTCTTCTAAGTAGAGAGACAGACCAATTTAGACAAATATACAAAGGACAGGTACATATCCAGAAAACAGTACAAACACTTTCTATTGCAAATAATTTTCCAACTATTTATCTGTTCACCTCCTCGCCAAGTAGTTGCTGAATACTTAGAGTCTATTGACCGCTACAGAGGCAAAGGGCAAAAATGTGGTGTGGTCACGCTTAAAGAGACACCGTCTAGTAATGAGGTAATGCATGACACATACATTGATACCTGTAGCAGACAATGTATAATGCATTATTCATCTACACACAAGACAAGCCATTCAACCCAGAAAGAGAAAGTCAAATATGATGGATATGAAATGTAAGTGACACTTTTGAGAGGTGTCAGATCATTGTGGGTGGTGGAGTCTGGCCATGCCATGTAGGAGAGGCAAGGGGGGACCCTGAAAATTAGAATGGGCAGACAGAGGGAAGAAAGGCATTAGTACTGGCTACAGAAGAAGAGAAAACATGGATGCCTGGTTCATGGTGGGTGCTGAAGTGATTAAGGGGTGTGGTTTGCCTTCAATTTTCTGTTTTATGAAATAATTCTGCTTTGATCAGAGCTCTTTTGTGTAAAGGATGACAGGGGGAAACCCTTTCTTCCTAGCTTAAGAAAGAAATGTTCAGAGAAGTGAATGCATTGAAGGGAGAAGATTTATTTCACGTTATCTTGCTGTGTATACATGGGGATATTTATAGAATACACAAGTCCAACCCCAGGCACAGCAGAGAAGCAACTTTCCATCTTCATCCAATTACTGTGCTAGAACACTTCAAAGTGAGTAAATCTAAAATCCAATATAGGCTGTGGGAGCTGTGAACACTAGAGATGTGTCTATTTAATAAAGAGGATTTCAGAGAATAGGGCCAAGAGGAGAAGTGGCATTTAAAGGCAATTGTTCTGTCCAGAGAATCTATGGGGAAAGTGGCATCTGGGGAAATGACTCGTTCACGCAACATCATCAACTCTCCAGACATCTTTAAGAGTCGTCCATATTGTTACATCCTTACTCTAGGAAGAGACAAGTGACTCGAGTGCTCAAATTTCAAGGTAAATTTGGATACCCTTGCTGTATCTGGTAAGATTTCAATTGGATCAATGGGGGTGTTCGAGGTCCCCAAACCACCTCATCTTTTCCTTCATCCTTAGTGGACCACTTCACAGAATGAAAATCTCTGAATGATGACAGTGTGGTCCTTTCAATTTCTTTCAAAAGAAGAATTGGATTACATGCCCAAGGGCTATCTTGAACCATCTTCAAGAAGGAGGAGGCAGAGTTTCTTAGACCTTAATAATAAGATTACAGCTGTCAAAAATAAATCCAAAAGGAGAGGAGATATTTCTTAGAGCCCAAGTGAATTGGTGTAGATGGTACAGATAGTCTGCTGGTGTTTCCTGGGTCTTCCCAGAGTCTCCTGTGCAGGTTACTGTGGCCCCTGTATGACCTTGATTTTGACCTTCAAGGCCCAGTCTTTCTTACTGATGGTTTCTCATGTGTGTGAAGTTTCCCTGGGTTTTACATTAATTTACTTTTCTTTCATGTTTATTTGTTGTTTTGAGATAAGGTTTTTCTATAGAGCCCTGGCCAGCATGGAACCCATAATGTTTCCCAGGCTTGTAAGAACTTAATGGAATCCTCCTGCCAATTTCTGGCCTCCATGCATATGTGTAGTCACCCCCTCCTATCTCTCTGACTCACACACACACTTAAATACAATATGTCTTAAAAATTAAGATATCATGAGTGGGAGAGATAGCTCGGGAGTTAAAAGCACTGGTTACTCTTGCAGAAGACCCAGGATTGACAAACACCTGTAACTCCAATTCCAGGGGATCTAGCATCTCTTCTGACATGACCACATAGGGCACTACATACACATAGTGGATATACATATATACACTTAAAAAATAAAACACTCATACAGTGCTTTTGTTCATTTCATGATGGTTTGCTTTGTTAGGGCATTCTTTCTCTCTCCCATAAATCTTTTGTTTATGTATTTTGAATTCAGATTTTCTTTTTATGAGGCTTGGTTGTGTACAAAAGTGTTTGTCTCAGGGTCTGTGGGTATTTCTGATGCTTTTTCTTTGGCTCTTTCTTTCCATTTGTGTTGGTTTTGCTTGTTTTTCTTTTATATTTCTTCTTCTCTTCCACCCCTTTCCCCTGCCCTACTAATTATTATTATTAATAGATGTGTGTTTGTATTCCTGATGCTTTTTCTTTGGCTCTTTCTTTCCATTTGTGTTTGTTTTGCTTGTTTTTATTTTATATTTCTTCTTCTCTTCCACCCCCTTTCCCTGCCCTACTAATTATTATTATTAATAGATGTGTGTTTGTAGATTCATGTTTGGCTTTTCATGAGAAAAAAAGAAAAGGAATGTATTTGGGGATAGAAATGTCAAGAATCAGAGAAGAGTTTGGAAAGGAAGATCCCATAATCACAATATATTGTATAAAAGAATATCTATTTTCAGTGAAATAAGACATTTATGCACAAAAATAAAATAAATGATTTTATAAAGGTAAACTTAATGTTCTGTGTGCGAAGAGAGTGATATCCTCTTTGAGTGGGTATCCGTCTGTTCCTCCTCATCCTTTCTAGTGTTGCTGTAGCTTATTGCTCTTACCTTCCAAAATTTGGAATCTTTAAAGTCCAAGAAACTAAATGAATACTCCTATAACATTGATAAAAAAGATCACAAATGTCAGTGGAGTTGAGAAAACAATAAAGAAGTCACAGTTGTCTTAGAAATCAGCATAAACAGGCGTGAAGGGATATGTCAATGTTGAAGAGGAGCCCTTATGGAGGACATGGGTTCAGTGTCCAGCACCCACATGCTGCCTCCCAACCCCAGTTACTCCAGTTCCAGGGGACCCAGACCCCCGGCACAAAGGTATTACATATGAATCGTGTAGACACATATGCATACCCAAACACATAAATAATACGTAAATGATATTTTATGAAAGAACAAATCAACTACAGAAGAGACCATACAAACATGACTATGCTCTAAATATGAGACAAATGAAGCATTTTGTAGCATTTTGCCAGGTAACCAACTTTCAACTTATTGGCCAAGTTTTAAAGACTATTGTATGTATGAGTGTCTTGGTATAGCTAGATTTGAAGTAATGTAGAAATATACCTATTGGTTGAAATGATTGTACAGAATCTAGTAAAAAGCAATCTAATTGAAAACTGAAACATTACATTATTAAAAGTTCTCAATCTGTAGGAAATAAAGAGCTTCTTAAATGCAGCTTATTTGTTTATTCCCAGTAATTTGTTATATGTTTTAAAGAGGTATGAACTCCTATATGATCAGCCTTAAAAATGCTGAATTAATTTTGTTGCCTAGGAATGCAACTCTCTCTGAAGCAGGCATGATCACAGTATATGAATTATCTTGTCATGGAGGGTAACATTATATCATAGTAACAGATGAGTTCTTTAAAGTGCCCTACATATTTAGTTAAATCTGTGTTATTACCCGGCAGGGGACAGGACCATAAGCCATCTGTATTTTCCATTTTTACTCTTGTTCAAGCTGAACTTACTGTACTTTTGTTATAACCATTAATGTGCTAGGAGATCTGAATGTTTAGGCTTTATACTGAAGTGTTATAACCATCGATGTGCTAGGAGATCTGAATGTTTAGGCTTTATACTGAAGTTCTGACTTGGTATTCTTATAATAGGAAAAAGATATTTTAGAATAAAATATATAAAACAATGTTCTTGGTAATGAGGCAATTTCTTAGAGTTGTTGTAAAGAAGTAAAATTTTGATTATATAGTTATTGAGACAATACCTGGGAATAGAGTCTCAGACCTGCAGTTCCCATACTTGAGAATCTGTAATAGGTGAGGGGTAGGGTCCGGGAGGAGGATTGCCACAAGTTAA
The DNA here is from genome assembly GCA_902729485.2 of Mus minutoides. NCBI lineage: Eukaryota > Metazoa > Chordata > Mammalia > Rodentia > Muridae > Mus > Mus minutoides. Next base: position 15,246 of record LR752294.1, on the reverse strand, counting down.
GGATAAGCCTGGATACATAGTGAGTTCTAGGTATCCCTGGCCTCAGTGTGAGATTCTGATTCCCAGATGAAACTAGTTTAAATTATTAAGCAGTGCTTGTATGTCAGTAACCTTTCAAACTATGGCTGTTGGTGTTTACCTTCTTATGGGACAGCGTTCCCCATAGTTTCTAATCTCCACTTAAGTGTTTCCATTGCTTAAATTTTCTGAATTTGTCTCGTCCTTTTGTGGTGGTTGTGGTTGTTTGTTTCTGCTTTTTATCAGTCACTCTTTGCTAGAAACAAGCTTAATGGCGAGGACAACTTCTCATTTTGGAAACCAGGCTCATGCTGTTGCTTGGTTCGTACAGCAGATGGCGCTAGACAAATGGCAATGCTTTGTCTCATGGCAAAGCTCAAGGGAGTTGCTTGCCTCAAAATTAATCTAAATTGCTCTCAGTTTTATTCAAATTTAAAATAAAACCCGTGGTTAATAATTCATTCTGGATAAATGGTAGCTTTGGGAGAAGAAAATAGGTCATTTGTCAATTCCAAAATATTAGGTGACTGTCGTGGATTATAAGGCCTGATCAAATTTTCAAAGTGTGAGTCTGCAAGCTTGTGGATTGTCAGATAGCTTGGGCATCACATTTGTTCATTTACAATACTTTATGTTTATTTTAATCATGACTTTTAAAACACTCCTGTGTCTTGAAAGTAAGGAGATTTCTTTGAAATATGTAGGCAGAATACGTATCAACCTACAAGAGGGAAGACAGACAATGGTTCCTGCCCTGAGTTTTAATTTGTAGGGCAGTCTTGATACAGAAAAAGAAATTTAGAATGGAGAGGGAGGACCACAACAGATGAAAAGGAGGAAAATAAGGAAAAACAAAGATGAATATAAAGATTAGGAAAATAAAACCTGAGAAATATGAATTGATTAAAATCTATACTGTGTGTAGACTGGGCAGCTGACTACATATAAGTGTATGAAAGTACAGCACCACAGTCAGCCAGTCACATGCAAAGGCTTTAAGATTTATGTCATTAAAATAAGCATGCTCCTTGCTAGTCATTCCATAGTGAGTGAGGCATTTGGTAACAAATCTCATGTCACCTCCACTTCATTCTGTGGTAACAGACACTGAGATCCGTAATGAGCCATTTCATAAATTGAACAAATAAAAATTCACATTACAGGCTATAATATAAGACTAAGATATTTTCCTCAGTGAAATCTGTGGGTGTGTAAGCTTTGACGGCTATCATGTTACAGATCTCATGTGTTTATGGCTCATTTGTCTCAAAGAAACACCAAGACTATGTGGAAAAATGGCCATCGCTACTAATGGCTGAGTTTGCAGAGTGCTTTGAGCAAGGCTTTTACAAGTCTTCACTGAAGGTTAAGGTAGGTGATGGATACATATGGAGAATAGTTGACCAGCTATTGATGGAAAGAGAAAAGATAGATTATATGGGTGATTGGTAGATAATGGGTAGCTAGGTAGTACATGGTGGATTAATAGATAATAGATGATGGACAGCTGATAATTGTATAAATGATAATTACCTAGTTAAATAATATGTAGGTAATAAACAGGTGGGTAATAAGTAGGTGATTGATAATAGATTATAGACCAATAATAGCCTGGCTGATAATAAGTTCATGCATGATATGTAGACAGGTAGCTAAGTGACAGGGTAGATATATACATAGATAGATGAGGGGTATGTCAATAGAAGATAGGTAGATGATGCATAGGTAGTTATCTAGGTGATAAAGTCAAATTCCTAGATGATAGGTAGGAAGGTAGGTAGGTAGGTAGGTAGGTAGGTAGGTAGGTAGAAGATAGATGGATAATGGTCAGCACATATGATACTCCTTTCTGCCCAGAAATTTTCCTTTATTTTCTTGGTCTGGATTGTTATTTCTTACATAACCTTTTCTTCTTTCTTTTTAATGATCATTTAACAGCCATTTAATGGCTGTTGTATCTATGAGATTTCCTAAAGCAACCCATGAGGACACAGGGTTGACTCTCTGATTTCCCTAGAGCAGGTGGCCTATACTGCTCTAGGCATATGCTTCCTGACCTCCAGATCTCACACACCAGGGCTGATGAGTCCTCTCCATTCTGTCAATGAGTGCTGATTGAGTAGATGGTGGGATGGTGTATGAGTATGCAAGGCCTTCCCTGATTACTTACTGAGAGTCCTTGCCTATATAGATTCTTTGTCTTGGAGATGAAATCTGAGGACAATACACAAAAATGACATTGATTCCTGCCAGAGACCACCTCAGAAAATAACATTTCTTAAAACTTCTCTTAAGAGTTAAAAGTTACCTGGATTAAATTCTGCAATTTTTATTTTCTTTCCTTCATAGCATTCAAAAATTGCTCCAAATAGCCAGGCATGGTGGCGCACACCTTTAATCCCAGCACTCGGGAGGCAGAGGCAGGCAGATTTCTGAGTTTGAGGCCAGCCTGGTCTACAGAGTGAGTTCCAGGACAGCCAGGGCTATACAGAGAAACCCTGTCTCGAAAACAAAAACAATGAAACAAACAAACAAAAGTATTGCTCCAATAACATCATGTGTGAGGACACACTTAGTACATACAGCACATACATTATATACATAGAGAATACACCTACATACAGTACAAAGATACACAGCAGACACAAATGCAGCATTTAGGTTACATATCCACACACATCCACACTGCATGCACGCACAGCATGTACTTGCATACACAGCACACATATGCACAGAACATTCTTATTCACAGAGACTACAACCACAAACAGTACACCTATAACTGCTACAAGGACACGGACACGATACACAAAAATACCACTTGTATACACAGGGTAGATGTATCCTACATACACCCACATATAAACAGATGACAAACATGTAAGCACATGATCCTATATGCATAAGCATATATTACATGTGGTCCACACCTGTGTATATCTGTACCCTGTGTACACATACATATATTCATGCAGGAATCACACATAGACACACAAGAGATATAAATACTATTTTAGGAAATGATGGTAAGTTGTGATTGAAAAAAAGATTTTCTGGATATTTTTAACAAGCTTTCAGTCTGAGTGATCTTTCAAATATATACAAAAATACTCAAGACCCAGCATAATTACCGACTGTTAGTATCCTGGCTGTACCCAATCACTTTTAAGCAAATCACAGATAACAAGAGTGAGTAAGTCTAGTTCTTATGTGTTCACATCCCCTATGGTAACAAAATTGAAAAAAAATTACAACATAGTTCCCAAATAAACATATTGTATGTCACATCTACACATATATTTTTATTAATTGAACATTCCTCAATAAAGCTAGAAATAAGTACAGTATACCACTTAAAATTCAAATATTAACATTTACTAATTTTCTGTAACAACGTTCAATATCCTTAATTGTTTAAATTCTAGCTTATTTTGTAACATTTGAAAGTTTGCAGAAAGGATCCATAAGTTATAAATATTGTGAGACTACATTATAATATCAATACAGATTCATCAACAATCTATCTATCTATCTATCTATCTATCTATCTATCTGTCTGTCTGTCTGTCTGTCTGTCTATCTATCTATCTATCTATCTATCTATCTATCTATCTATCTATCCTTCTGTTATCTGTCAACCCATTTGTTTCTAATTTGTTGTTTTTGGGCTGGAGGGATGGCTCAGTGGTTAAGAGCACTGACTGCTCTTTTGGAGGTCCTGAGTTCAAATCCCCCAAACCACATGATGGCTCACAACAATCTGTAATGAAAGCAGATGCCCTCTTCTGGTGTGTCTGAAGACAGCTACAGTGTACTTACATATAATAAATAAATAAATAAATCTTAAATTGTTTTCATTGTTTATGAAGGAAACATGAGCAGGTACTCTATGGAAACCCACTTGATTTGTTGTACATAATGAGAATGCTTTCTCTGGAGAGTTTATAAAGAAGGGGGAGAGGACTTTAACACCATATTTTAATTCTGACTTCTAATTCTTTCTGATTCTGTTTGACCTGGAAGAAGCACACAATGTAGCGTATCTTCTTCTTGGCAGGATTAGATAAAGATATTGAAGTCAGAGAGTGGGCTGGCATACCTAGGAATATTGCAAATGTTGATTATTGACACTGTTCTTTTGACAAGAGACACTTGGCAAGGATATGTGTTTACCAATGGCTGTTTGTGAGACTCTGACTGACTTGGGTCTAGATGGCAGAGCCCATTCTGCAGTCAGTGCAGAAAGGTAAGGGGCCCTCTAGGAGACCAGTATCTTCAGTGAGCAAGGACCAGGCAGAAATCATCAACTCTCCAACTCTCCCAGGGTGACTTTTATAGGCAGAAAAAATAAGGAGGCAGAAAGCAGCACAGGCCATTAATATTTTGTTTCTCCTGATCTTTGCAGTAAAAGCAGATCATTGTTATATTACTCACATTTGATCATAGTGTTAAAGACTCCCTGTGTATCTGTGTCAAACATCTGGCTTTCCAGCTATTCCACAGGGACACTGGACTTTTGTTAGCAAAGAAATAACACAAGAGTCACATGGCCCCCAGTGGTGCTTGGAGAGAAGTCTTCTTTAGGGACTTGTGGGCCTCCTTTCAACCAGGAGATTCACACACATTCTCCTGTTGTGGGTGAAGTCTTATTTGACACTACCTGTTGAGCTCTAGAAATGCTGTTTACAGCCTAGTTTGGCTGGGAACATTTATAAGTCTATGGAGAATAGGTAAGAGTGAAGAGGTACACACCTATTACCTTAGCACTTCTGAAGCAGAAGAGGTAGAAACAGCCTGATCAGGAGTTCAAGGCCAGGCTTAATAACATAATAAGTTTTAGGTTAGCCTCAAACAACATGAGACCCTATATCAATCAGTTAATCCATCCATCCATCAATCAATCAATCAGTCTTAAATACACGAATCTATAGAGGACTTCCATTGTATATTGGAATGGTTATTTAAATTTCATGACATTATGAATGGAAAATTATAGGCTTACTAGCTTTGTGTTCAGTTCTGGACTGTGGGTCTTTTCTAAGACACAGTTCTATGGAAACAGTCACCTGTGTCATCTCCCACTGTATTTGTCTTTTGAATTCTATCCATGCCTCCTGTCTCCCAGCAGCAGCTGTTGTTACAGCTCTAACCACAGCATTTGCCACCAGCGTCTTTGACTACCCTGGTTCTCTGCAGTGCATGTAGCCTCTGATATTTAGGCATATGTATTCAAAATTTCTTGGAATCTTCCCAGCAAGGTAGCTTCAGATAAGACTTCATAGTCATCTATAGTCTGTGGTATCTCCCTCCTCCTACAGGCCAAAGGGGCCAGGTGAGGCAATGCGGAACTAGGGGGCAAATGAAAGCATAAGGGAGAAGCCAGCCATGGCTGTTCTCCTCTGTCTCCTTGGAGGGCTGTGCTATCTAAACACTGGGCTCTGCACACCCTATGTGGTGCAGTGTCAATAGACACTCATAAGAAAGCAGGAAAAGGCATCAGGCTCACCCCACCATTGCTGACTCTTCCCATGCTTTTTTTATTCCAACCTTCCTTGGGTTCCCTGGCCTTGAACCCTAATAGACCGCTACCATTGAACACTCATCTTCTGCTTTCTTCTTTGGAGAAGCCTGGTGAAAGCACTGCCCAGCAGGTAGATGCATGGGTAAGTGCGTGGGTACCATAGGCTACCTTCTGAATAACAGGCAATCTGAAAAGTGCTTCTGACTGAGCACTGACTTCATGCATGTGGGAGTTTGACTGTGTCCCACTATTCTCCTTCAGAAAACAGAGGCAGGTATCAGGTGAACAGTTTCTGGCCTAAGTCTTAAATGAGAAAAGCCAGTGCACAGGAATGTAACAAATTATTGTTGCCTTTTGGAGTTTCTAAGTATAGTGCTAGCTGTTTCTGTTAAAAAGAAAATATTCTATGATTACAGATAATCAGTCAAAAATATACATATGTATTTTCCCTTGTATGTCTGATCTGGTCTAGTCTGTGGCACCATTGTAAAAGTGAAAATGAGGAGATAAAAAAAAGCTGGCCTACTTTCCAAATATAGTCATGTAATCATCAAAAGACAACAAGAGAGAGAGAGACAGAGACAGACAGGTAGACAGATACACACACACACACACACACAGGCACAGAGAGAGAGAGAGAGAGAGAGAGAGAGAGCAAGAAACACACACACAGAGAGAAAGAGACAGAGAGAGAGAGAGACAGAGAGAGAGACAGAGACAGAGACAGAGACAGACAGGTAGACAGACACACACACTTCAGGTTACTCAGCTAAAGCCTGATGGCCACCAGTTCCTCTGCCACAGCCAGTGGGTTTCATAGTGTATGTTTCTAACTGAGTGCCACACTGACCGCGTGTTCTCGTCCTCAGGTAAGCATTTTCACTAGTTTGGGAAGAAAGTAAATCATTTCACACTTGATCATCCTTCCCTCAACTTTGTTTAATCAAACACACAGGCTGTTAAGTAATAGCTCTAAACACGATGATGCCAACCACAGTAATAATACAATACTGTATCAACAGTAATAATACAATACTGTATGAACAGTAACAATGCAAGGCTGTATTAGCAGTAATAATATAATACTGTATTAACAGTGATAATACAACACTCTATTAACAGTAATAATGTAATACAATGACAAAACCAACATCACAAAAGAGAACTCAGCACTTGATTTCACTTGTGTGGTGTGTGTGTGTGTGTGTGTGTGTGTGTGTGTGTGTTTGCACATGCAAGTGCACAGCATGCATAACTTTTGGGGAGTTGGTTTTTTCCTTCCTCTATGGGTTCAGGAGATGGTGGTCAAACCATCCAGTTTCTAAGAAAACAATTTTACCCTCTGAGCCTTCTCCCAGACTCAGAGCCAGCACTTACATGATCAGTGTTTAGATGTGAATTTATTTAATTCTCTCAGCAAGCGTAATTTCCCATTTGTAGCCAAGAACACCATAGTAGTTTGTAGAAGGGCCTTGGTATGGTCTGTTATTCACTTCCTGGATCTAGAAGGCAAAACAAAATAGACAGTAGAGTGACATGCTTACTCATGTAGTGGCTTTGGATTGAGTTTAGGAATGTGTGGTACACCTGTAGAGTAACCCAGGTGGACATGAAGGTGGGCAGGAAAGCCTTCGCTAAAGAGATTTTACCTGCTCTTTTCAACAATTGATTTAATATGTTGAAGTGAAATGTCACAATACACTGAGCACATGCTGTCCCTTAGAGGCTCCCATGCATATCAAAATGCCTGTGTCTGTTGCTGTGATCAATGACATGCATGCTTGAAAGACAAGTTGCATTTGTAAGACATTTCCTTTTTTTCTTTTCTTTTTCTTTTTTTTTCCTGGATATTTTCTTTATTTACATTTCAAATGTTATCCCCTTTCCCATCCCCCCACCCCCAGAAACCTTCTATTCCATCCTCCCTCCCACTGCTTCTATGAAGGTGTTCTCCCACCCACCCACCCATTCCCACCTCCCTGCCTGGCATTCCCCTACACTGGGGGATCTAGCCTTCACAGGACCAAGGGCCTCTCATCCCATTGTTGCCCAACAAGGCCATCCTCTGCTATATATGCAGCTGGAGCCATGGGTCCCTCCATGTATACTCTTTGGTTGGTATGTTTGTCACATTGATGCAGACTCACTCATACATGGCATATAGCTCTTTTTGGACAGCTTTCCCATCTTTCTTCCCTACCAGTCTCTTTCCAACATTCATGTCTATTTCATTTGTGTCTCTCCAGATCTGGCCAGGGCTCTCTGTGTACTTTGGGGTCAGAGCCTAAGGGGTATATCAGTGCGAATGAAACTGAAGACAGTTGTTACCCCCCTACCAGAATCAATCAGTAGCCTATAATTCTTCAGTAAGGGGTAGTGTGTAAGACACTGTATTTCAGTATCATCAGGAATATGACAAATTCAGCCGGTCACTGGTCACTGTTGTCCAGGACACAATGTTCCTCAGCACCATCACCACCTCTCCAGGCTTGAAGACTGAGGATATATATATATATATATGCATACTGGAATGATTAGCTCTGGTTGTCAGTCTTACACAATCCAGAATCATCTGGGAGGAGATTGTCTTCTCTTTGTTAGACAATGAAGGATTGTCTACGTTGCCTGAGTCTGTGATCCTGTCTATGGAGTGTCCTAATTTAGTTGATGTAGGAGGGCCCAGTCCACTGTATCCATACCATGCCCTAGACAAGAGGTCCTTAACTGTGACACAGCACAGAAATCAAGCTGAGAGCAAGCAAGCAAGCTCACATCCTTCCAGTTATGCTCTTGGATGGGCGTGTTTCTAGCTAATTCAAGCTGTGGCCCTGCCTTCCTCGCTGTGGTGGAAAGATGGACGAGCATAACAAATAGCCCCTTCCCCTTTAAGTTGCCTTTCAGCAAGATATTTCATCACAACAACTAGAGGAAAACAGGACACACACACACACACACACACACACACACACACACACACCACACACACACACACACACATCAGGTGTGTCTACCTCAGGATATGTCTCAGCCCCCTCCTATTTTCAAATCTACAGATTTGAAGAGTGCCATAAAAATTCAAGTAAGATGATTTTAAAAAAATCAACCATTGATGGTAAAAGCCTGATAATGGCTACCTTGGACTCTAACTGGCAAATCAAAACAACCTTGGGATTCCCCCTCACTCCAGTCAGAATGCTAAGATCAAAAATTCAGGTGACAGCAGATGCTGGCGAGGATGTGGAGAAAGAAGAATGCTCCTCCATTGCTGGTGGGATTACAACCTGGTACAACCATTCTGGAAATCAGCCTGGAGATTTTCCTCAGAAAATTGGACATAGTACTACCAAAAGATCCAGCAATACCTCTCCTGGCCATATATCCAGATGTTCCAACTTGTAATAAAAACACATGATCCACTATGTTCATAGCAGCTTTATTTATAATAGCCAGAAGCTGGAAAGAACCCAGATGTCACTCAACAGAGGAATGGATACAGAAAATGTGGTACATTTACACAATGGAGTACTACTCAGCTATTAAAAACAATGAATTTATGAAATTCTTGGGCAATTGGGTGTATCTGGAGGATATCATCCTTAGTGAGGTAACCCAATCACTAAAGAAGTCACTTGATATGCACTCACTGATAAGTGGATATTAGCCCAGAAACTTAGAATACCCAAGATACAATTTGAAAATCACAAGAAAATCAAGAAGAACGAAGACCAAAGTGTGAATACTTTATTCCTCCATAGAATAGAGAACAAAACACCCATGAAAGGAGTTACAGAGACAAAGATTGGAGATAAGATGAAAGGATGAACCATCCAGAGACTACCCCTTCCAGGGATCCATCCCATAATCAGCCACCAAACCCAGACACTATTGCATATGCCAGCAAGATTTTGCTGAAAGGTCCCTGGTATAGCTATCTTGAGTGAGGCTATGCCAGTGCCTGGCAAATACAGAAGGGGATGCTCATAGTCATCTATAGGATGGAACACAGGGCCCCCAATGGAGAAGCTAGAGAAATTACACAAGGAGCTGAAGGGGTCTACAACCCTTTAGGTGGAACAACAATATGAACTAACCAGTACCCCCAGAGCTCGTGTCTCTAGCTGCCTATGTAGCAGAAGGTGGCCTAGTTGGCCATCATTGGGAAGAGAGGCCTCTTGGTCTAGCAAACTTTATTTGCCCCAGTACAGGGGAACGCCAGGGCCAAGAAGTGGGAGTGGGCGGGTAGGGGAACAGGGCAGGGGTATAGGTAACTTTTGAGATAGCATTTGAAATGTGAATAAAGAAAATATCTAATAAAAAATAAAGAAGAAAGAAAAAGAAAATTTTGAAATATTTATGTTTGACTTAGACAGAGAACATTGGATTCAGACAACTACTGTCTATAAATAACCACACCTTACTGGAATGTTCTCATTTACATTGGATATATTTAGGTTCTTCATTTCAGTAAAACCTTTAAAATAATTAAGTGTTAGTCAACTATGTAGAGGAAAAAGTTAATCAAATGCTTTCCTGTGACAAGATGTCAACAGTGGGGCCATTCGTTTTCTGAAAGGAAATTGATGAGAAAGGAGGAGCCTACAATTTGCATAATGTTTAATAGCCTAAGGCTCACCAGCTCTTAGCCTGGCCAACCACAGAAAGGCCTACCATCCATTCTACGTAGTCAATGCCCTTATTAATAAAGAAATCAAAGGACAGATGTTTAGGTAGTATCACATGGGTCATTTAAAAAATATTCCATGAGAAACATTATTTCTGGGTGTTTTATTTTGAGCAAAACCCAAAAGTTTAACAACTGAAGCTTTTATGGAACTGGAGATTAGCAGTGAGCCATCCTAGAAGTTTCCTCACATCAGTTCATAGTGCATAATATAGAATGGACCCAGCATTCAGAGGTTCTGTCCCGAAGATGAGGCTACTAGGGACAGGAACAGGAAACCATGAGCCATCTATGCAATTATAATGTAACCTCTCTGATTTTCAAGCCCTCATCTTATGTTCACAGTGAGTAATGGTGAATTTGGAAGTGTATCAAAGGGTACACTGACATCAGCAAACTAGGCCAGTCCTTGGTTGGAAAGAAAGGTTTATTTGGGGAAGTCCAGAAATGCCGTGGCTTTCTGGGTGTACAGAAAAATATAGTGTAAAGTGGGAAAAGCCTTGAGAGTTTTAAAGGGAAAGGTTGAGAGGGAGAGATGTAAGCTAGGTAGAGCAGAAGTGGGATGTCTTGTGCGTTAGAATAGCCCAGAAGCTAGGGAGTTAGTGTGGAGGATTTGATATGTCTGATGAGTGTTTGCTAATAGGATACTAGATGCTCCATTTTCCACAAGTAGCCAGCTATAAGAGGAGACAGGAGGGGAAGCTGGGCGTCTGCTTGAAGCTCCTATTCATTTAGTAGTCTAAAAAAAATGATACAACTCTCTTGTGTGGCATAAAAGTGTCTAGCCCAAAGTACATGATAAAATGTATATTATATAAAAGGAAAAAAAGCACAACACAGACAAATATCCTTCATCAATATTACCTCAGAGAAGCAACTAGAAAAAATATTTTCAGAAAGTTGCTTTTAGAGAAAGATAGTGGTTTGTAGTTTTGTTTCATCACTTTGGGAATAAAGCCATAGGAGCTAATGAACGTGTGTGCGTGTGTGTGTGTGTGTGTGTGTGTGTGTATATATATATATATATATATATATATATATATATATATATACATATTTGTAGGTATGTATATGTGTGTGTATGTGTAGGTATGGGTATATCTGTGTTTCTCTGTGTGTAGGTATGTATAGGTGTATTATGGATATATATGTGTTTGTGTGTGTGATGATGTATAGTATTTATAGTTGGATAAAAAAAATCAAAGAATGAAAAGTTCTCACGTGATGATTGGTATTTGGAGATTTTTCTAGAGAGCTTTCTGTCAAATTAGAACAGTGGCCACAGACCTGACCTCCTGATGTCACAGACTTGGTTGTTTAGTAGGACATAATTGATGTCACTTTGAATTAGTTGTATGGTTGGAATAATGTTCACGCAGGCACAGATCCATTATGGTGTCAAGAGCTGAACCACTCTATATGCCATAATCCCAGCCTTTACATTTAGCTCCTGCTGTCAGGTTTATCTCAAGGATTCCTACATACACACACTGACAGAAAAGAGCTTTAAAAAAGACTTTCAAAGTAGCTGCTCAGAAAGATTAAAGCTGTTCATTACTTTCTGAGTCACTGTTGACATTCACTAAAATTAAGCAGAGACCGTGTGCCCCTAATAATGTGCAGAGGTAAAGAGTGGCCCTTCAGGTAATGTCTTGCTTGAAGAGGTAATGTGGGATCTGGCTATCCCAGGTTTTGGCTGTCTTCTAGCATATTGAAGAAACATGCATACATTTTTCAGGAGAGTAGCATTGGTGCAGGAAAGCAACTGTCACAGACAGGGAGGTCTGCAAGACACAGTGCACAGAGCTTAGAACCTGTAAGAGGATGAGCCCCTGAGCCCAGTGAAGCCGGGGCAGCTGCTGTTAGAAAGCGGGGTGAGGACACCTTTCCTTCCAATGAATCCACTATAAGGTCTATAAGGTCAGAGTATCTTTTGTAAAATGGAAATCGCAACAGACTGAGGCAGTATAAGATACCTCAAAGTAATCAGTTATGAACATCAAGTAAGTGAAGTGATTGATTTCAGCTTTCTATTTCAATCAAGTAGATGAACTTTTTCTTCTCTTCATTCAATCTAAGGTCATAATTATTACTTTTGTAAGATTGCTGAGCTGTCTTTTTAAAAATAAAGAGTCCCTTACAATGTTTGAAGATCATTTTGCCATATTTTATTAAGATAAAAGAGAAAGCTCATTACTAAAATGAAAGGAGAAATGGAGTATTGTTAACTTTGAAGCTATGACAGCAACTTTGCTCACGTAAAACATTGTATTTGAAGAAGCCAAATAAAAATTAAATCATGTTCTAAAACTTCTTGCCAATGCCAGACCATGAAAGCAGATGATTAAGGTAAAATTTATAGATAGCATAGTAACAAAAGTATATTTTAAAAATGGAGAGGTAAATGCATTTCAAAATATAATTGCTTAATTTGGTGTACTCAATTTTTAGTTTCGTCTGTGTGCACGTGTGTGCTTATTTATGTAATACTTAAAGTGACAAAGTGGTCATTTTTTTTAACTTTAGAAGTAATTTGGGATTTATTTTTGTATACACATTTATGTAATAAAATAAATCCCCTGAAAAATAATCAATTTAATAACAGTTCCAGATAAAGTTATAATTGTACAGACTACACTCTATAGACATACCACCATTTCATATGTAACTTGGAGACAGGATGGATTAATGGATGAAGAAATAACAGTGCTACTAATCTAATGTGAGAGAAGATTACCAAATATAGATACACATTGGGTCAAGTGTAAGTCACATTTGAATAATGCATTCATATCTATTTTAGGCTCTTTTATGGAAGGAAAGTCACAACTCACTCACTCTGGTTTTCTTTCAATTTATAACATTTTAGAAAGTCAGTTTAAATCAAAGAAGAATATTTGTGCACAAATTTTTCTTGAGTAATCTGCAGATTCATTTTGATTTTCAGGTAAAGAATAAAAATCACGTAGCAGTCGATATCTGTCAAACATCAAAATCTACATGGATGCTTATGGTCTTTGGGATGTGCTTCTGCTGGGGGCCATATTGATGCAGATGGCCTGTGCTACTTCCTGGGGCTATGGTGATGCCCAGGTCCATGCTGCTGCCGAAGACAATGTCTATATCTGTGGTCCTCTGAAGCCAAGTTGGTGTCCATTGGCCATGCTGCTGCCAGGGTTCATGCTGATTTAATTTGTCTGTGCTGCTACCCGAGGCTCTATAGATATCTGTGATGCAGGCTGCCTCTGAGGGCCTTGGCTGTGTCCATGTTCCCACTGCAGCTGGGAGCTCTGTTCATGGTCTGAGCTATAGCCACACATGTCCATCCATGATCCATTCCACCAATGGCTGGAAAGAGCAAGGAGGATGCTTTTGGCTGTGATATCAGTGACTACAGATTCAGTTGTGAGGAGCTGCTCTCCAACATTCCCATAGCACATAAGAGTTCTCTTAGGTGTCTGTCTAGGCTGTTTTTGGTGGTTGGGGTAGTGGTTGTCTTAGAAACCTTCCATATCCCTCCCTCTCAACTGTACGTCTGGCAGGGATGTGGGAAGGGAAGGTCTCAGTTCTATTTAAGTTGCATGCCACTAAGCATTTGGTCATGCTCCAGCAAGTGTATGGATAACATATATTGGACATCTTTTTCATTTTTATTTTTACTCTTCTTTCTTGGGTTTGGGGGAATAGTGGGGTGTCACAAGGGGAGGCAGACATGGAAGGACTAGGAAGAGTCTGTGATCAGAACGCATAATGTGAAACCCCCAGAGAATCAATAGAAATGTTATTTGAAAAATTACAAAGTAAAGTAAAGAGTATATTGACTCCACCAAATTAAATGTTCATTTTTAATGGAAAGATGTCAAGGTTTTTGTATTGATTAATTTGAATTGACAAATGCATATAGTTAGACCCAAAATCTAGCTCTACACTCTCCTGTTGATGGGACTGGAGTGATGCTCCCATAAGAACATAAAAATGCTCTCCTAAAGGAAATTCAAGAGTGAGTACCAGGTGAAAATAGCAACAGTCACCATTTTCACATAAATGTTCAGCACAGAACTGAATGTTACTTAAAAACATATGTAAAATTTAAAAACTCTTGTTCTAGACTCTGCATGGCTCTCTTGGTTGTCACAGACTGGGGACAAACTTTTCCTCAGTTTGGAAATGTATTCATATCAAGGCTGAACATGGACTCCGGTGACACCAGCTCATCAAGGACCCAATCACTGGCTGTGGTTGAATAGTATATCCCAGCTCCCATCTGAGTTTGTTCATAATATGTTTCTATTTCACAGACATTCTTCTAATAAACTATAACATCGTTTTTCCTTCCATATTTAGAGATTAACAAACACTAAGGCAATGCGTACACATTACCTACTGACTGCATAAACACAGCATCTGTTTCTTTTCTATCACTTTTTATGCTGGTGCACCTCACTGGCCCTGTCTCATGGATCCCCTGGCTCCACCGAGGAGAGGCCTGGGTAGCTTCTCCGTCTGCACTCTGACTTGGTTTTGATGCTGCCCCTGTTCTGAGTTCCAATCCAGACGTTGCAGCCCAATGGTGGCCCTCAACTCTTCTCCTTGTTCTTCGTATTACTGTCTTCTCAATGCTCTGAGTCCCTGGAATGAGACGGAGAGGCTAAAATCTACTCTCTTTTCCCACCATAACTGGTGTGTTGTTGATCTCTGTCTCCAGGCTCCTTGTGAAATGTCAGCCACAGGTTTCTACTTCTCTGCCTGTTCTCTATAAAGAGTCCCTCCTCATATCTTTTCTTTCTCCAGTCTGTTAGTGGCCATCCTGAGTGTTAATTAAAAACAACACACACACACACACAAAACAACAACAAAACAAATGAATAAACAAAAACAGACTTTATTATTTGTAAATTTTCACATGAAAGTTTACCTCTAATCTTTTATCTTTATAACTAGTCTTAATATCAGAATAAATTTCCCTTCCCTTCCCTTCCCTTCCCTTCCCTTCCCTTCCCTTCCCTTCCCTTCCCTTCCCTTCCCT
>LR752984.1:0-41356 GCA_902729485.2 Mus minutoides | reverse complement strand
TCTTAGTGCACTGCATAAGTGGTTTAACAAGATGCCGGAGTAGACCTCTAGCTCCTTGAGTAATTATTCTGCAGACTGGGGTTCAGATTCCAGTTTGTGTCATACTACATGAAGCAGAGGTCTTAGCCCATAATTTTTAGCATTCTCTTACATACATTTGGCTCTGAGGGAATTTTGTAGACTGTTGATTGAGCTTTGAAATGCCTTTTAAAAACTTGTTTATCATAATTTATTCAACATCTGAATAACTTAGGCTAGCCAAGGAGGTTTGGCACTTCTATATATTAATTTTCAGTTCTAATTGTTGCAAATATTTTTCTCAGTTGGTCAATATTCTTTTGGCAAGAAGATAAATGACACTAAAGTAATATACTGGTTAGCACGTGCTCACACATACACACATACACACACTCTTCTCTCCACAGCTGCTAGAGTAACTCGCCAATTTCAGGATTCCTTTATATTTCTCACTGTGGGCAACAAAACCTGAGAGGTTTGTCTCATATAAAAGGAGTAGTATTTGCATATGACCTATGAAATCCTCCCAGATATTTGAAATCATCTCTGGATGAAATATAATACTAGATAAATGTGCAAGTTTGTGAATAGGAATTATATTACATTGTCTAGAGGAGAAAAACAAAAAACCTAGATATGTTCAGTATGAGTGAAATTTCTTTATTCTAAATTTTTTATCTGTGTTTGGTTGAATTAATGGGCACAGAATCCATAGCTATAAAGGTCTTGTGTGTGTGAGTGTGCGTGTGTGTGTTTATGTGTGTGTGTGTGAACATCTTGGAGATGTTAGTGGGTAAAAATGACACTATGTATGATAGAAAAATATAAGAAGGAAATCACCTTTCAACAAGTATGAAAAAAAGTGAGGTCTATTTTAATAAAATTCTGAATCACATAGAAAATTTGAAAATGTAGAAACTCATCTTGCTTGAAGAAAATCATATGCTTGAAGAAAACAACTTTGTCTCGTAAATTGTTAGCTCCCTTGGCTGAATTAGTTTATATATTATTAGCACATACGTGTGTGTGTGTGTGTGTGTGTGTGTGTGTGTGTGTGTGCATGTCTAGGGCAGAAATGTGGCTTCTTATATTACATATTAAAGCATGCAGTAAGTTCATAATCATAAAATAGAATGTGATGTGGATATTTCAATATATAGGTAGTAGAATACGGTAGGAAAACTTAGAAATAATCATGGAAATGTAGTTTATCATTAAAATAGAAATTATGATTATTTGTAAAGACAAGGGTTTTAATAAATAGTTTTGAGGAGTGTGTAGCCATTTAGAAAGATCCAAATTGTCTTTTTGCTAAATTCACAGTCATTTAAAAAGTTGTCAAACAGCTAGATTATTTTAAAACCATATAATATTAATTACATAAGGAAATATTTTGTCTGAACATAGGATAATTATTTCCATATATGTCCTACATCTTTTGTTAAGCAAGTATATAAGAAAAATCATGTGATCTTGGAAGGGAAGGTTGTGTTCTAGAAAGGACACACCCTCACTGACACTTAGATTGTGGCATGCTGGAACTTTGGGTGAGGGACCCAGCTATGACATCTCTGAATTATAATCCACAGCATCTGTGACCTAATAAATATTAGAGTAATGAAAACATATACATATCATATTAATTACTTTTATCATTGCTGTGATAAAATGCCTTAAGACCAACTTGACAGATTTATTTTATTTATTTTTAGCATTTATTTTATTTTTAACTATCTGTATAGGTGTGGATATGTACATGGGAGTTCTGTTGCCTGTGAAAGTTACAGGCTTTGGGTACCTTTGGAGCTGGGGTTCATGGTGGTTGCTGGGAGTCCAAATGTGTGCGCTGGAACCCAAACTTGAGTCTTCTGCAAGAGCAATATTCATTCTTAACCACTGAGCCATGTCCCGAGTCCCTGAGAGAGTGAAGTCTATCATGGTGTCCTGATTAGTTTTCTGTCAACTGGAAACGAGCTAGAATGAACCTCATTTGAGAAAATGACCATCAGTTTTCCAGTAGGCAAGTCTGCTGGGGACATTTTCTTGATTAATAATTGAGGTGGAAAAGGTGCAATTCACTATAGGTGGGGCCAATCCTGAGCAGGTAGTACTGAACTTTATAAGAAAGCTGATATTTTATGGGTGATGGTTATTCCTAGTTGTCAGTTTGACTACATTTGGAATGAACTACAATCCAGAAATGGAGGGCACACTTGTGATCTAGATCTTGAAGCTGAAAGACACAGGCTTCTGACACGGATCTTATCATGGGGGTGATATACGATTTTGATCCAGATCTTGAGGCATAGTGGCCATGAAAAGCTTAGACATAGGCAAGGTAGTACACATCTTTAATCTTAGGAGACTCAGGAAAGCAGACCTCCAAGTTCAGGGTCAGCCCAGAACAGAGCAAGTTTCAAATCTAGGTGTGGTGATACATACCTTGAATCTGGGCCATACCTTCTGCGGAAGTCCTACATAGGGACACTGGAAGAAGGACAACCTTCCTCTTTGCCTGCTTGCACTTACTTGCCAGCACATCTGTTGGAACCCATTTCTTCAGGATTCCAGATTATACAGAAAGCCAACTAAAACACCTAGCCTCATGGAACTGAGAAACTACTAGATTCTTGAATTTTCCATTTACATCTGCCCATTGTTGGGTTCGTTGAACTCTAAGTCGTTCTAATCAATTCTCTTAAGATATAGAGACATTCCATAAGTTCTGTGACTCTAGAGTACCCTAATAAAATTATCATTTTCAATTTTTGTGTTTTTGTGGGACATCTGTGCATTTTATTCCTTTCTGTTTGCTTTAGTCACTCTATCTTATTTTTTATTACTTTTTAGACTCTATTTTTTAATGGAGAATAAGAAAGAAAGGGTGAGGTTTTGGATGTGTGGAGAGTTCAGGAGGTTCTGAGAGATATTGGAGGCCAGAATCTCCAACTATAATCAGAACACATTGTATGACAAACTCTATTTTAAATAAAATTAAAAATTTAAATAACAACAGTGGCAGCAGCAACAACAGACTGAGTAGTCAGGAGGAGCAAGTGAGTAAAACATTCCTCTTCATGGCTTCTGCTTCAGTTTTTGCTTCTAGATTTTTGCCTTGACATCCCCAAGTAATGGGGTAATGCCTAAAAGTTGTAAGAAACAAACAAACAAACAAACAAACAAACTCTTTCCTCTTCAAGTTGATTTGGTCCTGGTAATCTATCATAGTAATAGACATCTATAAAGCCAAATGGTAAGAATGTATGTCAGAAGAAGAATGTCCAGGTAGTTGTGCCATGAGCTAGCCTGATCATTGTTTCCCTGGATAGAACTGAGACTAAACTACAATCCACAAACCTGGCTCCTGTGGTCTTACCATACCAACTTTGCAAGCTAGAACCATGTCCAAAGGGTTCAAGCACCTCTTTCAAAGAGTGTTACTAGCAAGTGAAAAGGTGTACTAAATACTTAAGTCTGGGGCAGGGGTGTGATTCATATCTGTAATAATGATATTCTGCTATTTCTCAAAGATGTATGCTCATTTTATAATGCAAATGTACTTAGCCCAACTCCAAATGCATCCACAGTTCTAACTGTGTCAGTCTGTTTAGCAATTATAATCAGTCTGTACACACATACCTTTTTTTTTTTAAAGAAAAATCATCTTTCCAACTTTAACTGTATTCACAATCCTTACAAATATTACTAGTGCTGGTCTTGATTTCTTCAGATGATAGTTTCCATTATATTTCATTTTAACTCCATTGTTTTAGTTTATCTATGTCTTTATATTTAAACTACATTTTAGATACCCCATACCTAAGGGAAAAGTGTAGAAGATGGGGAGGATAGATTTGAAGAGTCAGAGGATCAGGGAGATTGTATCCCTGCTAGCATCAGATCCTATACCCATAAAGTCTCACAAACATGACTGCCCAGATGTGAGCTGAACAAGGAGGACACCAATGAACAGGACACACTGGATGGAGCAAAGACCATGAGGCCTGAACCCTACACAGAGAGCCACAGACAACTGAATAAGGCAGGTAGCTGGAGAGGGACTAGCACACAAACTGGTTGTCCAGTGTCAAATGGCCAGTGCTCCTCCACCTATCCACCCACTCCCACCTTCCAGCCCTGGCATTCCCCTACACTGGGGCATCAAAACCCCTCAGGCCCAAGGGCCATTCCTCCCACTGATGTCCAACGAGGTCATCCTCTGCTACATATGTGGCTGGAGCCATGCGTTCGTTCATGTATACTATTTGGTTGGTAGTCAAGTACCCAGGAGCAATGGAATACTAGTCAGCTATTAAAAACAATGACTTCATGAATTTCACAGGCAAATGGATGCAACTTGAAAATATCCTGAGTGAGGTAACCCAGTCACAAAAGTGCACACACGGTATGTACTCACTGATAAGTAGATATTAGCCCCAAAGTTTGGAATATCCAATGTACAAGTCACAGACCACATGAGGCTCAAGAAGAAGGAAGACCAAAGTGTGGATGCTTCAGTGCTTCTTAGAAGGGGGAACAAAATACTCACAGGAGGAAATATGGAGACTAAGTGTGGAGCAGAGACTGAAGGAAAGGCCATCCGGAGACTGCCCCACTTGGGGATCCATCCCATATACAGTCACCAAACCCGGATACTTCTGCCTTTTTTTGTTTGTTTGTTTTTATTGTTTTTTTTTTTTTTTTTTTTTTGAGACAGTGTTTTTCTGTGTAGCCCTGGCTGTCCTGGAACTCACTGTCCTGGAACTTCAAGGCTGGCCTCGAACTCAGAAATCTGCCTCCCGAGTGCTGGGATTAAAGGAGTGCCCCACCATGCTCTGCAACTTCTGCCTTTTAATCAAGTGTTTAGGCCATTTACTATTAGTATAGTTACTGATATAGCAGTATGTAAGCTCATCAGATTTTTTTTCTCTGTGTGCCATTATTTTCTATTTGGGGGATTAATAATTTCACCTTCATGAGTATTATCTTTTTAATCCTGGCTTCTGTGCTAGTTATTTTCTCATTATAGTGACAAAAGGCTTACTACAGAAACTTAGGAAAGGAAGGGTCTATCTTGCTTCACAGTTTGAGAGTGTGTGTAGTCCACCCCGGCAGCGAGAATGCTATCATGAGTGTGACAGACTAGACATATACTGAGTCATGACACACACAGAGAGATGTAGGTTGTTCTCTGCTTTTCTTCTCCTTTCCTCTCTCTTATCCAGTCTATTCTGACTGTGTGTGAATATCTAGCTGCATGCTCTTATCAACAGAGCTTTGTGTCTTCTCACCCATGACCAACATGAATCCCTTTTTCTTTAAGCTGACTCTTATCATGTACTGGTCACAATGATGAGAGAAGAGCTCTGCATATAGTTTATGTCTCTGACATATGTATTCATTCCCTGGCAATCATCTTTTCATAAAATACCACTATACTTGTATGTAGCTGGGTATATGGCTACCCTTGAGAGGATACAATTGTAGTCAACACATCCTTGCTGCACTTGTCCATGCCTACTCAAATCAGCAAAACTGATAAATTCTGCTTAAGTTCTCCTCTCGTATACTGCTTACACTTAATGCATGGTACTAAGGAAATGCATGGTAGTTCTCAGGCTCACTGCTCTAAATGTTGCAGAAACTACGTTCTTCCACTCTATGTTGTCCAATCTAGTCCCCTGCCTGATGAGAAAGAGAGCTTATCTTCTTAATACACTGGCTATAAAGAGAGAATTTGCTACTAGCCATTTCATTGTGGCTGAGCACAGAAATAAAAATTAAGTTTAATGTTTGATTATTTTTGTTTTATGATTATCGTTGTGTATCTGTGTGGGGGTATATGCACATGAGTGTAGTTGTCCGCAGATGCCAGCAGAGGGTGTTGAGTCCTTTGGAGCTAGGGAGTTTTGAGCCGTCCTGCACAGGTGATGGGGACAGAATACCAGTTTTCTCAGGGGCACCAATCACTCTGAAACACTGAGCATTTCTCCTGCTCCTAAAATTTTATGTATCCTTATTCTAATGTATAGTTGTTGTAGATGAAGGTAAAATATAAATTAGAACTTTTTGAGATGAATTTCGAAATGTATTATTGTAATATGTGCTTTGAGCTACAAATTACATGGAAAACCAACTTGATAATTTAACTAGGAAGTATGTGGATTTTATTTTATTTTCTTAAGCTGTTTTCAAAAGTCCTTAAAGTTGATGACATATCAGAAACAACAGCATAAGACTTCAATCATTTTGGCACAAGAACTGTGAAATCTTCTGTGGACATAGTTTATAATAGTAACTGAACTATTTTGCAGAAGGCTCAATATTTCTTGTTTGCTAGGGGTTATTCTAACTATAAACAAGGCCTTATTGGTTAAATCTTTTAATAATGTTGTAGCAAATCCATTCTAAAATGATATTGGAGTTAGACTAAACTTTTATATGAAGTTGGCTAGCATACAGTCTCCAAAATAAAAATGTGAGGCATTCAAAATACTGAAGAACGCAATCATATTGATGTACATATATGGAGCCAAGGCACAGCTCCCTTGAAGTAGAATCAAACATAGAAAGAAATGCCTGTCTGCTCTAAGAAAAGAACATATTCTGCAAGTGTCTAGAGCTGTGGTTCTTTCAAGAAGTGGAAAACTCTCACAGCAGAAGTGCTGTGGATGTCAAGGGCCAGATGCTGCACTATCTTACCCTGGTGAAGAAGGCCTTGACCATTCTTGTGTCTTATTTAAACCATGTGTTTCACTTGTTCTCAGATGTAAGCTGCACCTGCCTCTTGCACCATTGTAAATTTCTTGGGTGTGAGCCAAAGATGGGGATAATTCTGAACTCACTGAAACTATTAAACCAATCGATGATAAAGGCTTTTTACATCAGCCATATGCATATATTCCTTTATATTACACATTTTAAAATAATTTAGTGCCAGTTGCAAGTCAGCATTTACATATAAACTATTCTGAATGTATCTACTTTATGTCATTATTTATGAGCTATGGTTAATTTCCATGTACAGTCTGATACTTTAGTTTCTAAACTCACTATAAGGGCATATGATGACAGGGCTATTTGCCATAAAAAATACTCCGGTTTAAATGATAGCCTCTCAGATTAAATTTCTTTATGTTAGTCATGTTGAATGTTTCTTAGAACGATTTAAGACCTCAACGATCTAGATGGGTATCCTTTTGCCTTTAGATTTGGTTTTTAAGTTAAATTTCTAATTATTTTTGTCCTTGTAATTTGTGGAATCATTAATTTTAAAGTGGTTAAAGAGAAAGACTTCATTATGAAGAACAATTCTTTTAAAAAATTATTTAGGGAATTTCCTCATTTTCCAGTCATAAATCTTGCTTGACAATGACACTGAGTTTTTGCAGCACATAAAAATTGTAAAATCCTCTTTAATATGTATTAGTTAAAGTGAGCAGAATCTAAGGCTAACTCCCACTCTGAAATGTAATCTTTGATCTCTGTCCTTAACCTTTGCTTGTTCACTGAAGTGATTATTCATGTAAAAGACTGTTTTCACTTACAGACACTGCGGCTATTACTCAAGCTAATGACAGCGGATCCTAAGGACTTGGAGTTGGATAAACCTGATGAATCCACTGACTTTTCTGAATGGACACGTTCATCACTCTCATCAGCAAAACAGTCAGAACCACAGGACCACTGAAGTCACTCTTCCTGCAAGGATGTTGCAGGAGTCCTTTTCGAGGGCATTTGTTGTAACAGATTCTCACATTCTGTGTCATCTTCCAGGCACACTTCCATCATTGCGATGATTGAAAGTAATTGGAGAAAGTTCAGCCGATTTTACCTGTAACACTAGCAGGATATCTCTGAATGTCGCCGCTGTTTTGACTACAGGAATGCGTTAAGACTCCTGTCCTTGAGTGCTAAAGGACCAGAGGTTTCGGTATCAAAGGAAGGTCCCCCATGATGGTATGAGTGAGCCTCTCAGAGAATTCTCTTAACAATTATGCCTGGGAAATTCCCTCTGGGAAATACAATGACTTGCAATGGATCTGTGTGTTCCTATGTGGTACTATGATCCTCTGTGTATTATACTTAAGATGAAGTGGACCTTCATCTTCTACTGAAAAGCCAGACCTTCAGCTTCCTGTGATCCTGTGGCTAAAAGAGATAAAAAGACCTTTCCAGTACAATTGTCTAACAGACATTGGCAACCTTTTCAATTCTCCTATCAAGCAAGGCGGGGCATGCTGGAGTAAGATATGTCCCTGCTGAGTAACCTTTACATGGGACCTGACATTTTAAGTGTCTCTTGTTCCACTCACGGGGTCTGTGCCTATTCTCAGAGTAGTGATGGAATTATTTTGAAGAAAATGAACCTTAGACCTGGATGGGAAGATATAACTTAAAGCAGAGGGTCAAGGGACAGCTAGCACGCACCAGGGGTTCTTACTTTTACATGCTCTGATATCTTCTCTCCAACGCGATAAATCTGAGACAAACCTGACTTTGGCCACTCCACCTGGAACATGCCTAGTATCTTTTCCAAAAGATGTGATGCTCTACCATCGATTTCATTTCTAAAACACAAGTATCCTTACTGTTATTTTATGGGTTACAAATATTACTTTCATTGTCCATGGGAAAGAATAAATTCAGGCTCTCAAACTTATTCTGAGAGAGTCTTTTTATGATTAAACACTGATTGACTTTTAAAAACCTCTATGCTGGTGCTTCACCCAAGATTGTGATTCAGCCACAATGGAGTCTAGAGTTAAATTTGTGGCAAATAAATCAGGTCGAAGTCACTGGAATCTGATCCTAATCCTACACTTCCTTCAGATTTCCTTTAACCCACTCCTTGGGTTTGTGTGAAAGTTAGCCCACTTAGTCTTTAATTTCTGGTCCCTTAGTCAGTCAAGTGCTTCACATGACCTAGTGATTCTCATTGTTTCCTTGATAATTTTCTCTAAAGCAGATGGCTACAGCCTCTGTGCTTTAATATTTACACCATCTTTTATTTTTTTTCTCAAAAACATGCCATTATATAGTAAAGACATTGAAATTCCAGAGCCTGGGACCTGAGACCTTACTGAATCATTTTAGCTGAAGCTCCAGTGGTATTATCTCTTGACATCCACAATGGATGCTAATTGTCAACATATAGAGGTGACTGAAGAAAGAAACAACATACATAGCAACATACACGTATTTTGTAGAGTGTACTTAGCCTAAAGATTATTCAAGAAAACTCACTAACTGGGAACTATGACATAATGGTATAAGTAATGGCCACTGACTGACACTGTATAGTTACAGTTTATTTATTTATCAAGCAAGGGCACATGTGTGGTTTGGGGGTCTTTCTTTCCTTCTTGTGAGCCAGGGATCAGCTCTGATCTTCAGGCTTGCCATTAAGTACCTTTACCTGCTGAGTCTTTTGCTGGCCCCACAAAAAAAGATATTTCTAAGAGTAGAAAAAGAAAAAAAAAAAAAAAGAGAGAGACTATTTGATGAGTCAGGCATTTTCCCCAAAGCCTAAATTATTTTCCATGCAACTTTGGCCTTGTTCACTATGGAAGAGGAGGAAATTAAAGCTCAGAAATACTGAACAATTCATTCAAGGCCACACAGCTAGTAAGAGCTATTGGTT
Organism: Mus minutoides; assembly: GCA_902729485.2. Classification (NCBI taxonomy): domain Eukaryota; kingdom Metazoa; phylum Chordata; class Mammalia; order Rodentia; family Muridae; genus Mus; species Mus minutoides. Next base: position 31,695 of record LR752984.1, on the reverse strand, counting down.
GACAAAATTTCTGACCATAGTATCTTTCAGTAAAAAAATAATAAAAAGAGGAGTTGGGAGTATGCTCAGCTTATGGAATGTGTGCCTAGCATGCACAAAGCCCTGGGTTTCAACTGTAGCATCATACAAACCAACCACACACTTGCGAGGTTGATGCAGTTGGATCAAAAAATTCAATACCATCCTAGTTTATATAGGCTACATAGTGAGTTCAAGGGCAGCCTAAAGCAACATGAGAACCCATTTAAAAAGAAGTAAACGGATTTTCAATACTTTATTTTTTTTAGTGACTTACTTTCTCTTAATCTCAAAGCCACAGCCTGTATCTATAAATGATCATTATGAACAATCATATAAATACAAGAGGTTATAGCAGAGAAATGTCAACAAAATCTTGCTAGGGCCCTTGTAAAGAATGTCTATTCCCAGGTTACCTTCCAAAGTGGCTGAGCTGCTGATGTGAATCTCAGGCGAGCTCCCAAAGCTTCTGAGTGAGACTTCTCTCTTGTATGAAGTTACCTGCATGAAGATACATTTCATTGGGCCCTAAGTGCCTGAGTGGTGTCATTCATCATAAAATGTGTTCTGGGAAGAGGGTAGCTCTTAATGTTGTACTTCAAGAGAGAAGTTTAATAGTTTAGGGAATTAATAGAACATTGGAACATTCAAGTTTACTAGGTTGTGATGGCAACCTTTAACGGAATGATTTGGCAACTTTAAATTATCTCAGATTTCTGAAACAAACTTGCACTAAAATACAGATTTTCAACTTAATCTTTAAAAAGGTTATTGAAGTAGATTAAATAGTGCTTCAGGAAGCAAGCACATTTGACATCATCCATTTTACCTTATAATAACATAATTGCTGTGGAGTTTTGACATTTAACAAGGGGTCTGCAGATGCAGCTGTCTCAAGGACAATTTTTCTTTCAAAGAAAACCAATAACATTACAGATTATAACTTTTCTGTATGTGGCTTATATATTTAAATGCAAATCCAAACCCACTTTCATGGGCCCCATGGAAGCATATTTTGATTTTCAGAATCATATTATATTATGTACTTATATAAAAATATAATCTTTTTTTGCATTCTAGGTGATGGCATTAAAAAGGATGGTGGGCTTTGTTATTCTTGTTGTTTTAGGGTTTTCCACTTTGTCAGGCAATCCTATGGTTCTCAGAAGAGTTGTGTATATGTGCATATGTGCATGCCTAAGTGTGTGTGTGTTTCCTGGACTATATCTCTGCTGAGGCCTTCTTATAGGGCCAAGTGCTTTAAAAAATAATTTGTAGGAATGCACTCATTTGATTCTCCCTACAGTTTATGAAGTACATACTATTTTCTTGATTTTATAACGAAAGGAGCAGAGATCCAAGGGTAGAATAATGAGTTCTGTCATGCAACTGGTCTGTGAGAAACTAGGTTTGCACTCTGTGGTCTCCCTAATTAGGTCACTTCCTGTGGAGAGTTCAAGCTCACCCTTTTCTACCTCTGCTTTGGGATTTGCAGTTATGTATTCCTTTTTTTCCAGTAAAAATTATTGCAGATCCCATGATAGGTATGTGGCTTGAAAAAAAAGAAAGAAAGAAAGAAAGAAAGAAAGAAAGTTTGGTATTGTGTAAGAGGAAAAGGGGAGACAGGAGGAAAGGTTAGCCCATACAGTGCCAAGAAAAAAACAAGAAGTATGCCTTGGCTAAGAAAGCAAGCTTCTGGTCAAGGCATGGCACAAAGAATCAGAGCATACTTCCTTTAAGGAGACAGAAGAGCCAAAGGAAATTTCTTTCAAAGTTTGAGGGTGGGGGGAGGGAATAGGGGGCTTTGGGGATAGCATTTGAAATGTAAATGAAGAAAATATCTAATTAAAAAATGTTATTCTGTTCATTAAATGGAACTAAAACAGATCCCATGATTAAACTTAGTGGCTTGAAGTCATATTCCCTCTGCATCATTTCTACTGTTTGACTAGTGCCTCTTGTATCAGACCAAGGAAGGAGGACTAATCCTCAGATGTGTTGAGCGGTGTTCCTGCTTTTTATTAGCTGGTGAAAAATGAAGTTATGAATTATCTGCATCAGGTGATTGGTTAACGTTCATGTCATTATATAAAGGTCTGTAAGTATAATGACATCACATACATCTCTGGTATTCAGTTATTAGGGTTTAAGAAACGGGAGGAGATTGTCTCATTCAGTTTGGATTGACTTGAGGAAGCAGATCCTACCTTGGACACTTAAGTCAGAGTTGATGTAGCATTGGGCTGTTACATAGAGCAAACAAGGGACAATGGAACAATTCAGAGGCTAGGAACAGCAGGAAGCTGCTAATGATGGAGAATTAAAAGACCAATGAGCTGTCTAGAAAACTGAAGTTAAGGTAGGCAATGATAAGGCAGAGCCACTTCTATAGAAGGCTGAATTATAAAGATGTGACCATTCCAAATGATGCCTTCATGACAGAGAAACAGGGCTTCAGGATGGAAAGTAGGGTGCTTTTTTTTTTTTTTTTTTTTTTTGCTTTTCTTACCTTTTCCAAGTCAAACCAAATCCAGTGACAAGAGGGTGTAATGATGAGTGTGTAAGAATGACTGAGAACTGATTTGAGAGAAACAAAGATGTGTGCACACTTACTGGTTATGTGCACAGATATTAAAAATATATTTGACAAAGGAAATAACATATAGGTATTGTGAGATGAAACTTCAGTGCTGTCAAGCTTGGCCTGGACATGCATTATCACATGACAGTAATGCAGTGTTTTCTGTAGCAGTGCCTTATGCCTTAGTTCTTTTTTTTTTTTTTTTTTTTTTTTTTTTTGGTTTGGTTTTTCGAGACAGGGTTTCTCTGTATAGCCCTGGCTGTCCAGGAACTCACTCTGCAGACCAGGCTGGCCTCGAACTCAGAAATCCACCTGCCTCTGCCTCCTGAGTGCTGGGATTAAAGGTGTGTGCCACCATGCCCTGCTTGCCTTAGTTCTTATCCCTCTAGAAATATATGGTGCTTCATGTACATAAGATGTACTCGAATTTTTCTTTTTATGTATGTATGTATATATATTTTTTCTTCATTTACATTTCAAATGCTATCCCCTTTCCTAGTTTCCACTTCGAAAATCCCTATCACCTCCCTTCCCCCCTTCTCCCCCCTCTTCCCAACCCACCCACTCCCACTTCCTGGCCCTGGTATTCCCCTGTACTGGGGCATAGAATCTTCACAAGACCAAGAGCCTCTCCTCCCATTGATGGCCGACTATGCCATCCTCTGTTACATATGCAGCTAGAGACACGAGTCCCACCATGTGTTTCCTTTGGTTGGTGGTTTAGTCCCAGGGAGCTCCAGTCATGTCTCTGCTCTTGCTGATCCTGACGAGTAGGAACGCCGATGACTAGAACTGTTCACTCTTATAATTATGACTTTGTGAACTATTGGGTCCAGATTTCCTTGATTCTGAATGAGGTCTAAGACATATCCTCTTCTCCTCATGTGGATTCTATAAACCCCCACATTACAGGAGTGACATTTCTGCCATGGCTGAACAAATTACCCCCTCGTTGTAGGGAGATAAAAGCCATTCTCTCTCAGCTAGGGTTAGTATCCATGACAGTTATATTCATGCCATTCACTGGAACTAATTATGGAATTCTTTTCTTCTTATCCTGCGGTACATGTGCACCAAAAGAAAACAAGAAAGCAAAGAGAACTAATGGAATAATCAACTAGTATGAGCTCCAATGCTATTAGTTTGACTAAAGAATCTTGCTCTGTGTAACAATGTATCTGTCAACTAGAGGTCACACCTATAGTGGTCCTGTAATGCTGTAAGGGAGCTGAAATATTCACATTGTCTTGTGTTAGCATCATTGTCATAACATCTAGTGCAGTGTGCTAGTCTCACGTGTGTAGTGATATTCTCTTCTCTCAATTGCATAAAAGTTTACTAGATACCATTATGAATAGTGCACAATCTTTGTTATTGAAAAGAAATGTTACTTTGCTTCAAAATGGAACTGATCAAACCACCAAATTTTGGGCTTTAAAATACTCATCTGAATTATGAGAGAGCTCAGGGGGTACTATGAAGAAATAATTGACAGAATGAAGCAATGTCATACCCAATGGAAGGTAGTCTCAGTGAGCTGTAGAACTGAAAAGGAATGATATTCAAAATAGAAAGAACTACAGAAACACATTAGCAAGGAACATATAACCTATTTTAGAAATGGACAATCTGTCTGCACAGACATTTCTCAAAACTAGCCAAAAGGAATGTTGAAGTACAAGTTCAAATATTCACAAAGATATCACTTCCCTGCACTACAAATTGTGATGATCAAAACATTGAAAGTAATAAAAGTTGGCAAGGGTTCAGAGAAGGCTTGTAAATTCTTAGCGTGAATTTAAAATAGTGTAGCCATTATAGAAAACAGTATGGACATTTCATGAAAAAAGAAATATGTTACTTATATAGTCATCATACTATATTAGACCATACTCATAAAAGTTTACTTTAAAACAGCTATTTCAAATGATTCTAGTTGTCATATCCCTTCACTGCACCAGAGGCCATAATAAGTGATTGATCTACATTTGCTACATGATGCTAAGAGAGGTCTACACTTGTGTAAGCACATCCCATAATATTTATATATTGACAAGTTATTCTCTGCTGGTAAAATGAGCCAATTCAAGCCAAATTAAAATATACGAAGGCAAGTTTATTGGGAAGCCAAAGTCAATCTCTGGTGGGTTTACTAGTCTGAAGAAATGAGGCAAGGGAAGTCACCATGAGGAGGAAAACAGAGTGGAGGAGGAAGAAAAAAAGAGAGAAAGAGCACGCTCACACAGACACAGAGAGAAAGAGCATGCTCACACAGACACAGAGAGAAAGAGCACACTCACACAGACACAGAGAGAAAGAGCACGCTCACACAGACACAGAGAGAAAGAGCACGCTCACACAGACACAGAGAGAAAGAGCACACTTACACAGACACAGAGAGAAAGAGCACACTCACACAGACACAGAGAGAAAGAGCACGCTCACACAGACACAGAGAGAAAAAGAAGAGGCAGGAAAGAGAGAGGAAACCAAAAAATGTCTGGATTATATAGGAAAGACTTTCTGGGAGGGGAAGCCCAGTCCTTGAGCTAGAATGTTCAGGATAGAGGGCTAGGTCTGCCAGCCATGCCTACTAACAGGTAGGGACTGAGGGATGCTGGGAAAATCTGGAGGCCATGTCTGCTTTGGTTTGTAAAATATGCTCCTCAACAGTTTTTCTTGGATCCGAATTCCAACACATATGACAAGTCACTCAGTGATACATCTCTTAGAAAATATTTTGCCATTAAATGATGAGTGGATATATTGATGTAGTATGTCAATAGTCATGTCAATCCGTGTACTAATTTGTTATAATACTCTAATGTTTTCACCTTTTGTTTTAATAATTATGTTCCCAATTTATATGTACATATATATGAATTTTTCCAATATTCTAGAATTAGTTACTATAAATATCTGCTTAGATGTTGATTATCTAGAAAAAAAAAATTTGTCATGTTACATTATAAGTAAGGGTGATGAAGGGTAGTCTGCTGGAATTACCAAAGAGAAGTATGGACTCGGGTAAAGGACTATATATTACTTAAGCGGTGATACATCCAGAAAAACTTCTACTTTAACAATGTATCCTTAGCAGAACTATTTAATGTCTTTTTTCAATAAATTGCCTTCAATAAAAAACTTTTGCAGGAGTCTTTCATTCCTTGTGTTAGTCCAGGTTCACTGGTAAATCAACACTAAGTCTAGATTAATGGTGTAATGAATATGTCATAGAAGATATCTGTGAAAGAAAATTGGGTATAGACTGGCTGAGAATGAGAGAGTTGCTAGACATCAGCAAATCTCAAATAAAAGAAAGGGGAGGCAGAAGCAGGGATCAGGCAGAAGCATGTTAGACTTCAACTAGTCCTAAAAAGAGTGTGGTAGGCATACCAGGGAGTCTTTATCAAAGTTGTCTTCTGGTGGTATCCACATTACCTGGGAGTACCCCTCATATGATCCTCCTGCCCAGATAACCAGTACCTAGGAGCCATGGCCTTGGATCAAACACTGTGATGGGTTGTAGGGCAAAGAGTCTGGTGCCTTGGTCAATCACACTCTCTGTTCTCAGAATATGAGAATCTCATGGTCATCACTGCCACCCTACCACCAAGGCTATTTGCTTTACTTCCAAGAACCTCCTAGCCATTTTAGGAACACTCAGCTCACATGCCCATGTCAAATTCTATTCCTCTCTGGTTGGGTCTACCTATGGTAGTACTCATCACAGTAAACATAGCTGAGAATTTATCAAATCATGTTCTCCATAGGATTATAAATCAATAAGGGAAATACTAGAATTCCTGATTCACAGAGACTATGCGATATTAATTTTTATTCTTTTTGCTGCTAAATTTTGTTTTATATTTTACTCAGTAATAGATAATACAGGGAATGCCAGTATTAGTTTATTAATACAGTACTAAGTGTATAGCTTTTTTTTGTAAAGGAATGAATGAATTAGCTCTGTGTGCCTCTGCCCCTTGTGTACAAGTTGCTATGATGGACGTCAAATGGAAAAAAAAAATCAGAGGAGTCCAAAGACATCACAAGAGATGATATTTCATATAAATATTGATTCTTGTTCTTCAAAGACATCCCAAGGAAAATTGTTAAGGAAGGTGAACCTAAAAGTTTATATAGGAACTTTGAGAAAGGTGCCACAAAACCTATCAACCAGGGCATAGCGAAGTTCAAGGACAAGCCACAAGAGGGCAAGGGGACTAAGGACAAAATACAGGAGGCAGATAAATTCAACAAGAAAAGAAAATTCCAGCCAGACACTAAACAAAGGGGGTGAATCAACAGCCAAGAAACCCAGATGGGACAGTTTTGAAAGGAGGAAGAAGGAGATGAAGCAGAGTGGGAGCTCGGCAACAAGACTATGACACTGTGGTCTGAACAATGGATGCGGGAGAAAAGGTTGCGACAAGGGAAAAACAAAGAGTGGGGTTGATGAGTGATTTGTAGAGTTTGGTTCAAGGGGAACTAAAACTATGCCTTTGCTCGTGACTCAACACGTGTGATCCTGTGCTTCATTCAGTATGTCAACAGAGAGCAGAGGATACAGGTTTCTGAAAAATAGTGAGATTTGGATGAATGAAATAAAACCACATATTACAGGAATATTGTTAAATTTTTTCTACCATGTGGCAGTGGAACACAGATTGCAGGGGTAATCAAATTTTAAAGGCCATGTGAGGAAGATGCTGCGGCACTCGGAGACACTAGCCATTGTAGAGATTGTGTACATTGATTAAGCCACTTTGGACTAGAGGAATATGCTGACAGGGCAGCTCTATGGAGCACATTCCAGCTGTACAAGGCAGCAGATCACCCAACTCTGGATAAGGTGTTAGAGGAACATCCAGAAAATGAGAGCACATTATGGATGAAATGGAGCAGACTCTGACTCCAATGGCCCCCAAATTAAGCACACTCTAGTTCATAAAGTATTCTTGGACACTTTTTTTTTAACCCATGCACTCCCCCAGAACTTCAATCAGAGCTCATTGAAGTCATCCAGCAAGCAGTGCTATTCCTGGCTCCAAACATGATGGTGTGCTTGCTGCTGTCTGCTTCCTGTGGCATGTACAGCCAAGAGCAGGACAGTGAGAACAGTGAAGAAGTCTGTTGAAAAGGTGACTAGCGGTCAGTACTGTCCTTTGGTTTTACTGGAGGCATTTGATTGTATTGAGGGTACTAAGCTTGGGAAACATATAATTATATCAGAAATCACTAGTGCCTTATCCAGCAGAGTAAACGTCAACGAAATGACAAACATGGAAGGAAACATCCTATCCTACATATTGAGTCCAGAGACCCATCCTATGTGGTACAAGAAATTATGGAGGTTCTGCAGAAAGGTGATGATAATGATGCACACAGTAAGAAACACACTGCAGTCCACCATGTGAGCTCTTGAAATCTGTCTCTCCAGATTTGCTGAGCCATCTCTAAGGACATGCTCAGGGGGTGGTGCTGATAAATCTGCTTGTGTGCTGGTGTTTGACATCCGGAGGTCTGCTACTGGAGGCATTCAGCCTTCTATGGATGCCATCACCCTGTTGGCGGCAGCAGAATGACAGACATCCTGGTAGCAAGGATGGAGAGATTCAATTTGATAAGCATCCTCTGTGACATCTAGCGCTCAACTGAATAACAAAGCAAGATAAAAAGATGACAAAAAAAGGAAGAGAAGATTGCTCTGCAAAAATACATGTAAATCATGTTGGCATGAAAATCCTGAAGTCCTGGACCAGTGTTCTTACCAGCCCTCTTAAGTGCTGTGACCAGGAAATTGTAAACAAAGTCTAAGCTCTATTGAAGGGCCTGGTTCCCACATGAGAAAACAAACAAACAAACAAACAAACGAGCTAGTGAGCGAGCGAGCAAGCAAAGACACCAACGGTAGAGTTGAAAGTCTGCTTTGAAAGATGAGTGCATAGGTGTGAACAGGATGATGGAGCTGGAACCAATTTCCCAGCGAATAAGGGTGGGATCCACCATACTCATAATATGGAAGCTCTATGATGTATTTCTTCTTTGTAAAAGAACCTATTTATATAAAAATTATTTCCCAAAGTGGAAAAATAAATGAATTAATTAATTGACTATTCATTGCATACCAGTTATCCCAAAGGCTTCATTTGTGCTGTTCAACACTAGAGACAAATTCTATCAATCCTTGTTACAGGAGATGGGCTATACAGCTACTACAGATAACAGCCAGCCAATGTGAACTGAATGGCTGAGGAGGATATAGACTGAGGTTAATGAGGACTTCATTTGTAGAACAGGTCTAAATTTGACCCCTTCTCTACTAGAAGAAAAACATTTCTCCTACTAACAAATGAGAGGAGAGAGAGAGAGAGAGAGAGAGAGAGAGAGAGAGAGAGAATGAATGAAACAAATAGCAGGTAGACAAGTTAGACAGAGTGGGCACCCGTTACAGAGAACTAATGCAAAATGTCCTAAAGGTTGTTGAACAGTCTCTGTATGGCCAATCCCTAGTCACTAGTCACCAACAATATCTTTACTCCTGATAGGTTGAGAATCCCCAGAGCTAAAAACCTCAGCTGAGAAAGAGGGTATTGTTCCCCTCCAGGATCAGGATGTTGAATGAGAGTAACTACTGAAAAAGATAGTTCTTTCCATGATTATAATTTTCTGGTAGACTTGACTGTCTTATTCTTGTTCTTGTTTCTAGTCTGAAGTCCTTTCACACAATTAAAAGATGTCTTGTTTTTTTGCCCATGGCTTTTGATACTGCTGATGTCCAGATCTCTCACAATCGAAGGTACTTGGTTGGATTTACCACAGCAGCAGCTGGATCATCACTCTAAACTTTGAATAACTGAAGTCAGTGTTCTTATGGGAAAAGAGAGGTAGAAATATACATTATTCACAGAAAACTCAGAGAAAGAAAAACCTAGTACTTCCTGATGGAGGCATTGCCTTTTGTAGACATGTCTGGAAAGAAACCACTGGGCTTCGATTTCCATTATAAGCTCAAATGTGATTACCGTGGTTTAAATTACAAGGCTTTTATTGTGCCCTTTTTTATTTTTTCAGAAGAAGAATTGATACATGCTTTGCTTTATGCTATATCAACAATCTTCTTATTTAGCGGTAGACTTTTTGATGACCTCCACCCCTGGGAAAGCAATCTACAGTCAGAAATAAGAAAAAAAATATATTTCAAGGTTAACATCATGGTTATAAAAGCATGTACTTAATTAGCCCTTAGGGTCAGGGCTTAATGAATTTTCTTATGACAATATTTTTTAACAAGCATGGTTATCGAGTTTCCCAACTCAAATTAGGCCAAAAAAAAAAAAATTGCACAAACTGGAAAGTAGGCAAAGGAAGTGTTGGAAGTAGCCATAAACATAGAAATGAAGGCTGACAGTCTGATGGAGGAAGCAAAGGCAAGGAAACCAAAAGGCATTTGCAGAGGAGAGTTGCCATGCAGGACAAGAGGGCTCTTGCAAAATCCATAAAATGTACAAGTTGTGTTCAGCATTGTCAGTTGAAGAGGCAATGTATAACAGTGTAATTCTTTGATAGTAAATGTGCATGTTCCAAGTTCTTTCTGCCTCATCTTTGAAATTATAGTGAATGTTGACTATTTTGCTTTGCCATACATGGAAGATAAAGTACTAAAAAGAAGTAAAGTAAAAAATCTTTCTGGGCATTGGTGGCACATGCGTTTAATCCCAGCACTTGGGAGGCAGAGGCAGAGGCAGGTGGATTTCTGAGTTCGAGGCCAGCCTGGTCTGCAGATTGAGTTCCAGGACAGCCAGGGATACACAGAAAAACACTGTCTTAAAAAAAATCTTGTCCTTTGAGCTATTGTATATACTTTCCATTTCTATATCAGAGATAATAATTTTAAACCAAAATGTTAAAAAAGATATTGGGGGCTTCTAGAGATGAGAGCAGCAGGATACAGGGTGATATGAAGTGAGACATAGAACATGGGAAAATGGAAAAGGCCCCTTTAATTGGGAAGCAGGGAGGGAGAAGACTAGAGAGAAAGTAGGAGGAGAAACAAAGAACACTAAGGATGCTTGAAAAAGCCATAAGGATATTATTTTACATTTACCTAAAATTACATATAACACATCTAAGTGTGTGTAAATATATCCATACTTGGGCTAACAATAATCCTCTCAAGAGCCATAGACCATTTAACAAAAATCCAGCAGCAGGTATGGGAAACCTCCTTTTGAGTTGTAAGTCAGGATAGGTCAAGGAAATTCCCAAAACCATGTCGGTCCTTACTGTTGCCATTGCTTGTCTCCCAGGGATTAGAGACAAATCCCTGGTGCTAAAGATAATGTATAATACATAGGAGGCTGAATCAGAACTGAAAGCATAATTCATTGAGGGTCAGCTTTCATAGTAACAGAAAGTGTTGTAAAAGATGCCAAAGGGAGAAGCAACTGATAGTCTTACTAGATTGTGATGCTTAAGAACACAAAAAATGGCCAGCATGGAAAGATATTCCTAAAGGTGCTATAATGGCACTCATAGCCTGTTAGTAACCAATAACTAACTGGAGTTAAGGCCCAATCAACAGGAGAGAAATCTGGTACTAGAAGTCTGCATATAGTGAGGTCATGAATATTAGAGGAAAGCCTACTATCACCCCTTTACTAGACAGGTATAGTTTCCAGCTGCATTATAAATATTTATCCTAATCTCACAGATAAATGTGGCTCTCGCCTTTCATCAAAAAAAAAAAAAAAAAAAAAAAAAAAAAAAAAAAAAAAAAAAAAAAAAAAAAAAAAAAAAGCACCTCCTTTGCAGTAGGTGAAGACTATAACTCAAAATCTATTACTCAAAATTGTATGGTCAACATACAGAAAACAACTGATGATAAACTGCCCAGACCCAACAGGTACAGCAATAGCATAATTTCTGTTCCTAAGGCTCAAGGAACATTTCAAAAGGAGCCAAAGGACTGGAGAGTCAGCTTTGAATTGTCTCTTCCAGAAAGACTGAGAAGCTACACCTACAATATTGCAGCAATATGGTTGCCTAAAGGAAACTCAAACAAGGATACTCCTAATAGACATAATAATGTGGAAGGGGAAAGAGCTAACCACAGCCAACTCTGAGAAAAGAAGAGTTAGTCTTTTCCAAGGATGAAGGTTATTCAGTACTAAGTAGAAAGTCCCCAACTCAATAATATACAGACTCTAAAGGCTGTATTTATTTGTATATATGTGCATGTATATATTCATATCAATAATCAAAGGAAAAGAGGCCATGAATTATAGAGGAAGCAAGGGGTACCACCTTGGAGAGTTGGTGGGAGAGGACATGGGAAGAGTTGGCGGGAGAAAAGGAAGGGGAGGAAATGACATAATTAAATTTTAATCAAAAATTTAAACATTGTTGAGAAAGATTAGTAAAGTTAATGATGGGAAGTGAAAAGAAAGCCACGGCTTTCAGTTGAAAGACTTACGTTACAAACGGTTTTGTTTCATGGATTTTTCAAAGCATGACTCTACAAAGCAAGCCCCTGAGGCATGAGAGATTGAAAACACGTGTGCACCATAATGGCTGTGATGAAATGAATTCCTTATGAAGTAAACACTGTTTCCATGGCCAGAGAAGGTAAAATAATTGCAGGAGGACATGACTGAAGTCCCTAGAAACGGCTCAGTTCCTCTGATTGTGGAAAACCTTGTTGCAGGCACAGCCATTGGTACATCAGGTGAATTAAAGGCATTGGGGAGCAGTGCGTTTTCCCCAGAATGTAAACTAGAAATATTATGAGACTCTTAGGTAAATTCTATGCTCAATAAGTTACCAGAATGATAAAATAGGAATACTCAGTGGGCTTTTCAAGGATATAAGCCTCTCAGAGTTGTTCAATTTAGTATAATGTACCACCAGAGGGATTTCTTTGACCATACTCTATTCTCCCCTGAAATGGCTAGATGTACCTAAACAACCCTCATATACAGTCCTGCCTGTCATAAGCTGGGTCCGGGAGCCATGATGATGAGAAAAGGCAGTAAGAGGTATGTGTGAGGTACTAGACATAATCTATAGCTTAATGTAATCATTCTACAGTATGTAGTTTTCATCACATCACACAGTACTCCATAAATGTTTGCAAAGTGGCAGTCAGGCCATGATATGACATGCATTTCTTCTTTGTACCTCTCTTTGTCTGCAGCCCCAAATGTACCCCATAAGAAGGAATGTAGGAGCATGTGTAAGAGTACACTGAGAGAACTGAAGAGTTGCCCAGAAGACACTGTATTTTGTCCTAGAAGGAAAATGAGGTGAGGGTCCTTAGTTATGGAGAAGTGAAGAACATTCTAATTTTTTTTTATTCTCTGAATTATATAACAAAACTCAGAAAGTGTTTCACTTAAAGGGGTTTACACGAAGAGCAAAATAGAATATATAAGAGATTTGAACTTCAGTTATGAGTATTTTTCTTGCAGAAGTTCTCACCTTCTTGCTGAGTCACTATAAATAAGGATAAAAGTGAAAGTATGCTCTGCGTGCCTGACACTCTAATGGCCTATACCTTTTTATGGTAATCTTTTTTCCTTTACATGGGAAAACCCAAAGAAATTCCTCCTAAAGCTCTTGTTTTTAGAGAACAGAAATGTCCCTAGACCATAGATGGTTAAAAGCACCTGGAGCACAGGAATATATGAGATGAAAGTAGTGTGAATACTGATTGTGTCCCAGAAAGGATGCAAACTGTCATCCTCTTGCACCTGAAATTGCAAGGATATGCATCTCAGTCTATCGATCCTCTTTGCATACATATTCCGGCAAAGGAATGCGCTTTCTCAGTTACGCATATACCTCTCCACCCTGTTCTGCTCAGGAGCAGTTTCCATACATGATTAGTTCTCAGGTAGCATCTTCCACGTTAACCTTGTGATGTCTGATAGGAAGGACAGAGATGGATACTATCTTGCTGAGATGTGTACACATAATCCATAATGAACAACTGCAGCTTCTTTCTGACCATGACTGGGTATCAAGGCAAAGTGCAGTCCAAGCCTATTGAAGCACTAGGTCCTAAAGGGACACGTTTTCACTACCTGGGTAAGCATATAATTTAACACAGCAGGTAAGACTTTCCACACTCAGCCCAAAATAGGCCTCTGATTATTGTTTCTATTCTGATATTTTCCCAAGAAGACTCAGCCTTGTTTTTCTGGGCCACTGATATAGATTATAGGGACTGGTACCCCTAGAAAGTTCATTACTCCAGTGTAGTCTCTTAAGACCCATAGATCCAGGTCAGGTATCATTATGACCTTTTGTGTTCTACACAATCCCATAGATCTGGGCAACCATAAGGTTTTGAATACTAATCTTTGTGGGGAGTTAAGTGATTGTGCTCTGGAGGCTTCAAACACCATTGATGTCTTTCAAGAGGAGAAAGGTTAATCAGCTCTGAAAACTAGATTTTAAATGAGCACACTTTTATTTTCTGTCTTAAATAGAACTAAACAGGATTACAGTTAATTTCTCAAATTAATTTCATTTTCCCCTATCCGTGCTACAGTATTCAGTACTTTATGGGAAGCTGGATGTGTTTGTAATTTTAATCTAGTATCAACAGTGATATTTTCCTGGGTAGAGACCAAACTTTTGAGTAATAGCATTGAAGGTAATAGCCTTGCCTCTTCTGGGTCATGGATCTTCTTTCACACATTTTGAACACTAGTATGGAAATCTTCATGCACAGCTGTTGAGAGCTGAAGTGTACCCCAAGGACTACTTTACAAACTCAGTAGAGTTCTGAGTTTCTCCTCTTGCCTGTGTTCATAATGTAGTCAATATGAATCAAAGCAAGAATAAAGTATCCTGTTGTGCTACTAGTATTGATGTGTAAAGAGAACACTGTTCTGCTTCTGCCAACAAGGGTCTGATCCTAGGTCCTACCTAGGATCATCTACTACTAGTGCACTATGGTTTCTTGTAAAATGAAAAATGTTTCCCAGTAAGCACTTACAGGTATGAATCAGAGTCAGTATGGAGCCTCTGACTCATTCCAGTAAGGTCATTGACTAAGTTCTGTGATGTGCATTTTTCAGAAATTTCCAGGTGATGCTGCTGTTTTGTGAGCCTCATCTTAGTTGCAAGGTTAAAGCAAGTATGTCCTAGAAGGACTGAGGGAAACTCAGGGTTCCATATGCACATGTACAATATTTTTGCTTTTTTGTGGTAAGTCATTTTCTTTATTTCTTCAAGTCTCACTCCATGAAGTCACTATAATCTGCATTTCATTGCATATAATGGGTTCAGTATATAAATGGAACGGCTCCAATTTCAGTTCTCACTAATGCTATGGTAATTTTGTAGGGTTCACATAAACTCTTTATATCTACATAGAAATCTTTGCCTATGGGCATAGTAGTTAGTTTGAATAAGATGGTCTCTACAGGTTCATATTTTTAAATGCTTAGTCATCAGGAAGTGGAACTCTGATAGAAGTAGAAGAGTTAGGAGGTGTGGCCTTTTAGGAGGAAGTATGTCACTGGGGGTGAACTTTGAGGTTTCACCCTATAGGTGGAAGAACAATATGAACTAACCAGTACCCCCAGAGCTCGTGTCTCTAGCTGCGTATGTTGCAGAAAATGGCCTAGTTGGCCATCATTGGGAAGAGAGGCCCCTTGGTCATGCAAACCTTATATGCCCCAGTACAGGGGAACACCAGGGCCAAGATGTGGGAGTGGGTGGGTAGGGGAGCTGGGCGGAGGATGGGGGAGTGTATAGGGGACTTTCGGGATAGCATTTGAAATGTAAATGAAGAAAATATCTAATAAAAATTGGAAAAAAATCAAAAAGCCCATGCTCAAACCAGTATCTCTCTCTCTCTCTCTCTCTCCCCACCCTGTCTCCCTCCCCTCCCTCTCCCTGTCCTTCTCCCTCTCTCTCTCTCTCTCTTTCTTTAGTAGGATGTAACTCTCAACTGCTTTTCTAACACCATGTCTGTGGTTCCAGCTGCCATGCTTACCCAGCGTGATGATAATGTAGTACACCTCAGAAACTGTAAGGTAGACACCAATTAAATGTTTTGTTTTAAAGGAGTTGCCTCAGTCATGGTTCTGTTCGCAGCAATAGAACAGTGACTAAGACACTTGGGATGTTTTGTCTGTAATTCTTGATTCTCTGTCTGGCGTGCTTATTGACATCCGGCATACTAAAATATTTTCACAATTAATAGAAGTTGTAAATGAAAGTTTCAAGAAAATAGGAAACAAAAGAATAAGAGCAATCTGCTGCCTCGACTCTGCCATCAGGGACCATTCTATTCTGGAACTCTAAGCCCAGAATAACTTCTTCTATAATAAAAACAACAATTAATAGATAGTAATAATAATAATCATGTTCAGCTTACCAAATTCTTATTGACTGTAGTCATATCAACCCTTATATGAGGAGAAATGTTGTTTAGGATATAAAATTATACCATATAACTTTATGTGTAAATGGTGGATGTACTTACCTACATCTAGAATCTTTGATCTATACATCTAACAACTTTGATGTGATATTCTTAGAACAAATACTGTCTGAATGTTATTTAAAAAAATTTTTATTGGTTCTCAGTTTCCTGATCACTCACTTGTGGGCAAGTGAATTTTAAATTGATTAATGTGACTCAGCATAGGAATTGAGCTATATTTTTCAGAAATGGGAATATGCTTCTTTTATATAAAGCCAGTCTTAACTTTCTCTCACTTTATTATCTATGAGGCATACTTGTGTTCATGTATATGTTGATGGGAACATTTGTGAGCTAGCAAAAAACTAAGAGTATTCGTATAACCAAATAAAAGTAATAACAGTAAGGATGAATGACACGATTGAGACTGCATAAGGTTTGACATTACTTCATTTCCTACAGATTAGTCCTCGGTGAGCCACTTGACAGTCCTTGACAGTCACTAATACTTTCTAGTGATTTTCTTCAGTGCTTTCAAGGGGGAATATATCCACATTGATGTTAATAATCAACATTGAAAACATTTTTGAGCTAAATTCAGTACTAGTAGAAATATATTCTTGACCAGCTTCCATAGAAGAGCTAAGGTGGAATATAAGTCAACACAGAGTAATTTATTAATGCACTAGCAGAGGTTCCTTAAAAACAAGCAAAAATAAGCAAACAGAATAAAACCAAACTTGAAAAAGGCATGGTTCACTTCTCCAAAGTACAAAATTGAGTGACAAAATAATTTTAAGACATAGCAGGCAAATCAGAGGGATCAAGAGTGTGTTAACAAAATCTATAGAGATGGAGAGAGACATCATTAGGATTAAAATGATTAATCTGGTAAATGGTATGGAATTTCTATAAGTAAGTCAGATGAAGGCAGAGATAACAAGATAAGAGGAAAAAAGACAGAAAGTAAAGCAAAAATAAATTGCAAAGAAAGAATCTACATGACTGAGATTCTTGAAATGTGAGTCTATGATAGGATATGATACTAGGATTTTTGTAAGAATTCTTAAGTACATGTTGCTCATCATTAGAATCAAATAAATAGAGTCATTAAAAAAATCCACAAGTCATTGATTTAACAGAGTGTTTATATCCAAGTATAAAGTCCTCCAAATAACTAACGACCAATTAAAAATGAGCAATGATAAGCAGGCATTTCTTTAAAGAAGACGTACAAATGATTAACATCTATGTAAAAAAAGTTTAGTTTCACTAATCACCAGGGAGGTGTAAACCAAATATCAGGGGATCTGTCTCCAGAATGGGAACACTATTACATTAACAATATCAGCTAAGTATGAGTGCTGATCAAGGTGTGGAGAAATGGGAATATAAATCACTGCAGCCTAATTTACTAATATATCAATGGACAATCCTCAAAAAGTTTAAACTTGAACTATTGTAATATTTATCTATTTTATTTCTGAATATGTATCACAGAGAAATATCAATATGTTGAGGAGATATCTCCACTATCGTGTTCATGTTCATTGCAGAGCTATTGCCAGTTACTAAGACATAGAAACTAGAAACAGCATAGATATACATGAATTGGTACATGGATAAATAATATGAAGGACACACACACACACACACACACACACACACACACACATAAAATAAATAAGTTATCATTTGTGACAATGTGAGTAGAGAAGTAGGATGGCTTACATCTGGAGTTCTTCTTCATGCTAATGTGATATCTAGATAGCCTTGAGCCTTCAGCCAATGAGCTTCCCTTCCTGGGTATTGCTCTCCCACCCAAAGATATATAATTCCTAGTTCACCCTGAATAAAGCATATATATCTACCATCAAATAAAACAATATGAGTGAGTAAGGATCATCTCAGACTGCTGCCTTATTAAGTATTACCACGGGGAAGATGTTTGACTAAAGAGCCTTGCCTAAGACTCCCAAGGAGTCTCTCTTCTAGCTCTCCTGTACACTTGGCCCTCACTCCCAATCAGACCAGATTCTGCTAGTTCCAGTCTCCACTTGCCCCTCTCTGCCAGCCACACAGGCACACTGAGGGGAAAAGTAACCCTTCCACCCCTGTCAGGAATTTCACATGAAGGTCCAGCCACACGACTGCTACATGTGGGCAGAAGGCCCAGGTCCGTCCCATGGTCTCTGGTTGGCAGTTCACTCTCTGTAAGCCTCTCTGGGCCCAGCTTAGTTAATTTTGTATGTTCTCTTGTGGTGTTCTGGACCCCTCTGGCTCCTTCACTCTTTCCTCCCTCTCTTCCACAGGATTCCCCAAGCTCCGCCTAATGTTTGGCTTGGGTCTTTGCCTCTGTTTCCATCTGTTGCTTGATGAAGTCTTTCTGAGGACAATTATGCTAGCTTCCTCTCTGCAAGTATAGCAGAATATTATTAATGATGTCAGGGGTGGTCTCCCTCTCATGGCATGGGTTTCAAGCTATGCCAGTCCTTGGATGGCCTTTCCTTCAATTTCTGCTTAATCTTTCCCACCTGCATTTCTTGTAGGCAGGACAAATTGTGGGTATAATTGTGGGGACAATTTGTGATTGGATTGGTGTCCCAATTCCTCCATTGGAGGTGTTGCCTAGTTACAGGAGATTGCCATTCAGGGCTCTGTATCACCAATTGCTAAGAATCTTAGTTAGGGTTATCATTATAGATTCCTGGGAATTTCCATTGCCCTAGGTTTCTAGTTCATCCAAGAGATTCCCCCCTTACAGTTGCCTCTCCCTGTGTTCATTCTCTCTCTCTCTCTCTCTCTCTCTCTCTCTCTCTCTCTCTCTCTCTCTCTCTCTTCCTCAAACCTGATCCCTCCTGCTCCCATCCCCACCCCCTCCCCAACTAAGTCTCCCCCTTCCATCTATCCCATCATCCCCTGATAGCTAATATATTTCCTCTTCTCATTGAGGTTCAAGAGTCCCTCCTTGGCTCTCCTTGTTTTGTAGCTTCTTTGGGTCTATGGATTGTAGCATGTACAGTACCTTCTGACTAATATATCCACTTATAATTGAGTACATACTATGTATTCTTTCTGAGTCTGGCTTACTTCACTCGGGATGATCTTTTCTGGATCCATATGTTTGCTTGCAGATTTCATGATGTGCTTGTTTTTAATGACTAAGTAAATGGACCACATTTTCTTTAAAAATTCTTCAGATGAGGGACATCTAATTTGTTACCAGTTTCTGGCTATTATGAATAAAGCTCTTAGGGACATAGTTGAGCACATGTCCTCATGGTATGATGGAGTTTCTTTTGGGTATATGCGTGGGAGTGGTATAGCTGGGTCTTGAGGTACATCTATTCCCAGTTTTCTGAGAAACCTACAAATTGATTTCCAGAGTATGTACAGGTTTGCACTCCCACCAGCAATGGGGGAGTGTTCCCCTTGCTCCACACCCTCACCAGCATGAGCTGTCACTTGAGATTTTGATCTTAGTCTTTATCACGGGTGCAGTTATTTTGATTTGCATTTTCCTGATGACTAAGGACATTGGACATTTCTTTAAGTGCTTCTCAGCCTTTAGAGATTCCTTTATCGAAGCTCTGTTTAGATCTGTACTCCATTTAATTGGATTATTTGGTTGGATACTGTCTGGTTTCATGAGTTCTCTATATATTTTCATGTCAGCCCTCTGTCAGATGTGGAGTTGTTAAAAATCTTTTCCCACTCTGAAGTCTGCTGTTTTGTCATTTTGATGGTTTTTTTTTTCCTTACTGAAACTTTTCAGTTTCACGAGGTCCCATTTATTAATTGTTGATCTTTTTAATCATGTTTTGACTTTTCAATTCACTTTACATCCCAATTGCTTCCCTCCCATCCCACCTCACATAGTGCTTCTCCCCTCCCTTTTTCCTCTGAGGAGGTTCTCCCTGGGTATCCCCCCACCCTGGCACATCAAGTATCTTCAAGGCTAGGTATATCATCTCCCACTGAGGCCAGACAACGCAAACCTGTTAGAGAAATATATTCCACAGTCAAAGCTTTAGAGATAGGCCCTGCTCCAATTGTTAGGGGGACCCACAAGTATACATCTGCTACATATGTGCAGAGGGGCCTAAGACCAGCCCATATATATTCTTTGGTTGATGATTCAGTCTCCGAGAGCCCCAAAAGGTCCAGGTTAGTTGATTTTGTTGGCTTTCTTGTGGAGTCTCTATCCCCTTCAGGGCCCTCAATTCTCCCCACAACCCTTCCATAAGAGTCCTTGAGCTCCATCCAATGTTTGGCTGTGGGTTGATGCATCTGTTACAGTCAGCTGATGGGTGGAGCCTCTCAGAGGACAGTTATACTGGGCTCCTGTCTGCAAGCATAACAGAGTATCAGGGATTGTTGCTTTCCCATGAGTTGACTCTCAAGTTGGGCTGGTTATTGATTGGCCATTCTTTAGCTCTCTGTTCCATCTCCCTTCCCTGTATTTCTCGTACACAGGAAAAATTTTGGGTTGAAAGTTTTTGGGGTGGGTTTTGGTCTTATCACCCCACTGGAATTCCTGCCCAGCTACAGGAGGTCAACTCTTCAGTTTCCAAGTCTTCAGTGCTGTAAATCTCAGGTAAGGCCACTCCCAGTAGTTCCAAGGAGCTTCTACCATCTCAGGTCTCTGGAGTGTTCTCAAGATGCCCTCCCATCCACTACTCCTGCCAGCTGCAGATTTCTATTCATTCTCCTGGCCCTTACTTGACCCCTCCCCCACCCTATTCCTCTATTCATCCTCTCTCTCACCTAGGTCCCTCATCGGCATTCTATGAGTATTTTATTCCCCTTTCTAAGTGAGATTCAAGCATTTTTGATTGTGCCCACCTTCTTTTTTGGCTTCTTTGGGTTTGTTGGGGTGTAGCCTGGGTATCCTATACTTTATGGCTAATATCCACTTATCAGTGAGTATATACTATGCATGTCCTCTGGGGTCTGGGTTACCTTACTTAGATGATATTCTCTAGTTCCATCTGTTTGCCTGCAAAATTCATGATGTCTTTGTTTTTAATGGCAGGATAGTATGTCATTGCTTAGGTGTACTACATTTTCTTTATACATTCTTCAGTCAAGGGACATCTAGGTTGTTTCTAGTTTATGGCTATTATGAATAAAGCTGCTATGAACATAGTTGAACAAGTGTACCTGTAGTATAGTGGGTCATCTTTTGGGTGTATGACTAGGAGTGGTATTGCTTGATCTTGGAAAGAACTATTCCCAGTATGATAAATCTCCATATTGATTTCCAAAGTGGTTGTACAAGTTTGTACTTCTACCAGCAGAGAAGAAGTATTCCCCTTGCTCCACATCCTTGCCAGCATATGCTATCACTTGAGATTTTTATTTTGGACATTCTGATAGGTGTAAGATAGACTCTCGGAGTCATTTTGATTTGCATTTTCTTGATGATTAAGGAGGTTGAAAATTTCTTTAAGTGCTTTCAGGCCTGAGTGGAGCTGGATACTGGTGACTAGTGATTCCTCAGCTCCAGTCAGTATGTTGTTCTCACTGGATTTTTGTGGCCTGTGTAGCCTCTGAGGTTTAGGTGTTAATCTTGTCCCTGAGGTTCCTAGTACCAGTATGGCCCTGGGTTCCTGGTGCCAGCATGGAATCCTGTTGTCTCTGGTACTGGCTAGCTTCTGAGAAAACTGGCAGAGTTGTAGGCCAGAAAATGAAGCCTGAGGGTATAGGGTGCAGTTCCTAGCTGTTGGTTATGCTTTAAGGGGACTTGGTGGTCAAAGTCTTAGGGATGGGTCTTACCTGATGTCCCTGTGCACATCCAGAGAAGCAGGCAGAGTTGTGGACCAGAAAATGGAACCCAGTGGATGGTAATCAGTTTTTAGATGTTGGATGTCCTTTAAGGGGATTTGGTGGATAAGGGCTTGGGGTAGTGTTTTACCTGGTGTCCCTGGTGCCAGCAGGCCTCTGGAAAAGCAGGCAGAGTTCTGGGCCAGAAAAATGGAGCACAGGGGATAAAATGTCTTTTCTTTTTTCTTAAAAAAAAAAAAGAATGGCTATATTAATGGCCACAGGGGATTTATCATTGTATTTTTTTTTGTCCTGCGTTTCCTTAAGGCTTTATGAAGTTAGATAAATTTAATATGCTTGACAGTTGTTTGTATAGTATTTTGGGAAGATTTCTGCTTAAGTCCTGTGAACATGCCTTAATTACTTGGTTTTTTTTGTTGTTGTTGTTGTTGCTGTTGTTGTTGAATTAAGGATGTTAAGTATTCTGAATAGTTTCTTTTATTAGATATTACAAATATTTTCTTTTGCTTGAAAGATTTCCTTTACACTGTTGATAGCTTTTTTCTGAATAAAATTTTAAGTTTTATGTCTGTTCATATATATATATATATATATATATATATATATATGTGTGTGTGTGTGTGTGTGTGTGTGTGTGTGTGTATATGTGTGTATATATACATATATATACATATATTTTATATATGCATGTATATATATACATATATATATACATATATTTTATATATGCATGTACATGTATGCACATACATACACACAGAGACATATGTTGTGGCTTATGATTTTTTTCCCCGAATTATATAGTGGAAAAGTGGAATCTGCAATAGCATCGGACATTCAAGACAGATCACTAACGCTGGGGTCTGGTATTTTGTTACCATTTTGGAATTATATGTTTAACTTTCCTTAGTGAGAGCTAGTTTGTCCACTATAAATTTTTTTGTGAAATACTTGAAAGGCTTTTTTTCTGTTTATTCATTAAGATGGGTCATGTCTGTGATGAGGATTGCATTGATAAAGACTGGTCTAGAAGAACACAATTAATGTTTCTTTTCACTATAACACCTTCTTGTTTCCTTGTACAGATAGCAGTAACAGTCAATCCTAAGAACACCTTATCAAGTCAATTAATGGGCAAAGGCAGAGAGTCTGGAAATCACTGTAGAGCTGCACACTGCCCCTCTATTGAGTAGAGCTGGAAACAAAGCTGTATAATGCAGCTCAGAACTTATTGAAGGCAGGGTTTTGCTCACTTTGCTAAATGTATTGACTGTAGGATATAAACAAATCCTTTGCAAACAGATTTAAATGCATTGCAATTACAAAATGGCCATCTAGTTTCCCCTCTACTGTCAGGAGGGAGGGGTAACAGCTGATGCTAGATTTCACCTCTAGAAAGGAGGCAAAAAGCAATACCTCTGTGTCTCCTGTATCACCCCTTCCTGTTTCTAAAGCATTTCTCCTGCCTCTCATTAGTTGATTGCATGAAGGGCTGGGACCACTGCTGACTGCTGTTATTATTTCTCAATGAAAATAATTTAGAGCTCTGAGAATCAATTTCTCTCTAGTTAATCCTTTACATGATTCAGGTGCATCTAGCAGGTTGTCCATCTACCTCTGTGTGTCTCAAGTGTGCTGGAAGATGAGTCTATAAAAAATTGATCATAGTCAAGTGCTAGTAAAAGAGCTTGGTTTCAACTTGGAAGTCCTGGATAAAGCCATAACATTGGTCTGGTCGATTCTGTAGCAAAATCATGGACTTCACTTTTCCTTTAATTGGTCACTGGAAAAAAAATAGTTACATTCCTCTAGACATTCTTTTAGAAGGTGCATCTTTAATTGGACCCTGCACTTCTACAGCAAAAAACTCCTCAATCTGATCTCAGTCAGAGAGGTTCTTGAAGTCCCTCCTCTGATTTCCTATGTCATCTGACTGCTTAAAGCTTTTTCAAAGTTCACTGGAGAATTAGAGACATTGTTTTTGGATGGTCACAAGTTCTCCCTGTTTATAAGATGGTGGATAACAGGTAGAGTGCATGTTTTAATTATTTAGGTTAGGATATTATCATCTTCCATATATGTCCTCTTATGGACCTCTAAAACTCCACCCAATAAGAACAGTAAGCAATTATTTCATGAGAAACAAACAAACAAACAAACATACACAAACAAATAAAAAATACCTGGAATTTTGATGATAGCATGTAAAAAGATAGATTGCATTTTCCCATTCTACTGTGAGAAGACATTAGATTGGCTCTTATGATAAAGGAAAAACAATATTTTACTGGGAAGATAAATGTGATTTAGACAATATGACTGGAGAAAATATTTAGTCCTTGTTATAAAGAAAATCACCTTTCTGATGATGAAAAGAAGCACAGACAAATCTGTACTGAGCTCTATTACAAGATGAAACCTGGCTGGCTGGTTATCATACAGCAGCCAAAAGTGCAGTTTTCCTAATCCCTTAGAATACTGCCTGAATGCTTCTGTTCTAAATAGCACCTGAAAGTGTCTATAGGGACTGTTTGGACATGCATGCTTCGTAACTCATAGTCCTTAAGGCCAGGTATCAGTTGCTAACTTATGAGTTAAGTTTAATTTTATGAAAGTTCTCTCTTGGAAATTGTCTTATTTTTCCAACTTTTTAAAAACATAGATTTACAGACAGTTGCAGATAAATGAATCTCCCTAAATGGTAATTAATATTTTACATAACTTTAATTCAATAACCAAACCAAGTCACTAGCATGGGTATATTATATACAGCTGATTTAGATTTCATGAGTTATATGTTCATTGAGATGTATGTAATACTTTAAAGTCATTATGATTATTTCACAGTCTAAATCTAGACTGTGAAAATCTGAAATTTAACCATCAAGTCACTGTTTGTTGTCTTGAAAGAAGTGGCACATACTATGAATGTTGCCTCCCAGTATCTACCTCCTGCCAAATCCTCCCTCAGAATGGACTGCCAGACAGGCTTCCTTGATTCTATGCTGAATGGTGGCCAAAGTTGTAATAGCATCCTGCTATTCATTAGACTAAGTTCATTTTAATCAACAAGGGAAAAAGACAAGCAGTTAACCTGTTTAGGTTCTCTCTCTCTCTCTCTCTCTCTCTCTTTCTCTCTTTTAAAAAATTATTTGGCCTCATGGTAAGGTGTTGTGTTATTTAATTTATTTGAATGTGTTTTGGTTGTTAATGTTCTGACTTGAGGCTTTGTATAACCTTGTGTGTACTCTGTCTGTTCTCCATGGTCCTATAAATGGTATTTCAACACATAGTAAGAAAGCAGTAATATTTTTGGAAGGTGAGTGAAACACTCTTTTTATTTCTCTCTCAGCACCAAATTATTATTTTCCCCCTTCTCTGAGATAGCTGCAGTTGATGCAGAGCACAGGCATGGGAAGAAGTCCTGTTATAGAAGACAGAAGGAAGCCCTGTGTGCTTTCTAAATCAGAGTCTTAGCAAACCTCACAGACTGGAGGGAAGGCATGCAGCTCACCCAGAGAATGCTTTGATAAGTCACGGCCTCACTTCCTTGGCCTTCTCTTCTTTCTCTCTGATGCTAAATATCCTGTTGTGATATTTTAAAAAACATTTATTGGTTAGGTCTCACTCTGAAGTCCAGGCTGGTCTAGAACCTCTCTATGCATTCAATTAGGCTGAATTCATTCCTCAGCTTCCCAAATGTTGGTCTTATAGGAGTTAGCCACCATGCCTGCCTAATATTAAAAGCCTGCTGAGGCCTTAGGTAAGTCACTTTCTTCTTTAAAGTTCTCTTGTGTAAAATGAGAGACCAGGAGAGATCCTTTGAGCATTCCATTCTGCTCGTCATGTTCTAAATATTTGTAACATTTCTAGCATTCATCTGAAATTGTTTCTATTTAGAACAGATCTGTAAACATGTCACAGTAACGTATCTTTCTCACAAAAATTGAAATCATGGTTTTCATTTTTGTTTTGTAGTGAAGTCTTCCCTTAGTGAGAATTGTAGATATTGGGGGAAGTGAGGTATAATGACTGGTGTTGAGGAAATAAACATTTCAAGCTTGTTCTTGGTCAACAAAGCAAAGAAATAGAAAATCCAGTGACAGTTGGAGAAGATTCTCTCTCTCTCTCTCTCTCTCTCTCTCTCTCTCTCTCTCTCTCTCTCTCTCTTGGTTTTTTGAGACAGGGTTTCTCTGTGTAGCCTTGGCTGTCCTGGAACTCACTCTGTAGACCAGGCTGGCCTCAAACTCAGAAATCCGCCTGCCTCTGCCTCCCAAGTGCTGCACCACCACCCGTGCTGAAGATATTCTCTTTGTAGACTAAAAATAAGGTAGAGACTGAGCAAGAAGATAGAACAAGCCCAAAGCTTGAGTTGCTTTTTGTGAACTTAGGAGTATAAGCAAATAGAAAGCAATAACTACTTCACAACTTCAGTTCTCCCTGAACAACAGTATAAGTTCTCTTCTAAGGTTACAGGCTTAGCAGTGCTAAGAGTGTCTCACTGTGCTGGATCTGTGATTGCAGTAATCCTGGCCACATCTCTCTGTAGATCTCTGTCATTGAATCTTCAGTGGAACCATATGTTGTGAATTCTCTTTCACTCCAGGATTCCAAATAACAGGCACACACACACACACACACACACTCATAAAACAAAACAAAACACAAGACTTTTTGTATGGATTCAGCACCCTAGCAGACACAAACTTTGGTAGGGACACACATAGCCTCTAACTCTAGGTCTAATTGTTTTTATGGATGTGTGAATGAGTACACCACAAAGCAGGTTGATGAGCACTGAGTTATTTTTAGGTTTTGTTCTGAAAGTTAATGTTGCTAAAAATTAAAAAATGCATTAACTTGGTTAGGTTTTGTGTGTGTGTGTGTGTGTGTGTGTGTGTGTGTGTGTGTACTTGACATGAGTTAGAGTCAATTTAGAACAGAGAACCTTAATTGAGAAAATGATACTACGAGATTGCTTTGTGGGCAAGACTGTGGGAATTATCTTGATTAATGATTGATGTGAGAGGGCCCAGACCACTGTTGTTGGTGCCTGTCTTAGTAAGGGTGTTTTAAATTGTATAAGAGCGCAGGCTAAGCAAGCAAGATGGAGTAAGCCAGCAAGCCATATTTCCCATGGCTTCTACATCACTTCTTGCTTAGAGTTCCTCTCCTGACTTCTCTTAGTGATAGAGTATGACTTGAGAGTTGTAATCTAAAATTAACCCCTTATCGCCCACATTGATTTTGATAGTGGTGCTTTATTACAGTAATAGAAACTTTAACTAAGATATAAATTGACACCAGACCATGGGGTGTTGGTGACCATGTGAGCTGGGGAAACATTTGAATGGCATTTGGAACTTTGAGCTAGAAAAGATGGTGAGTGCTCAGAGCTTAATGAGCTGTTGTGGGAACTTAGAAGATAATGCTAAAATCAGTGAAGATGAGAGAGGTTTGGCTTGTGAAGGTTAGAGGGAAGTTAAGAGCCCCTTCATGGGTCTACTGGGGCTATTCGATATTTTGAATTGAGATTCTGTGTTTTTTAGCCCCTGGGGCTGAAGAATCGAATGTGATTAACAAGTAACTAGAAGCACTGAAGTGAAAACTTAGCAGGGACAGTTGATAGTTCACAGCTAGGACTCAAGAATTAGCTGTCATCAAGAAGAGATCAGTATCACTGAGGAGAAATCTTTTGAAAAGGATTTTCTTAGAGTCAGCACACAAAAGCTTTGTTCCAGACATGGCTGAAATTGTTGTATCTCGTGCTAACAGCTGAACTTGATAATTAGAAAATATCCTTCTAGGTTGTACTGTTTTGGAAGCATGAAGAGGTCATGGAGAGAAGCTGAGGCTTGGCAACATGTAGGCCTGAAGAGGCCATTGGTGAAGGTATATCCTCGGTTGTAGAAGCTGTAGAACTGAAGGGTCATGGAGAGAAACAAAGGCATGTTATCACATGGCTCTGTCAAGGGTATCAAAAAGAGACTTCAAAAGGCTATTGGTAAAGATGCAGCCTAGTTGGAGTGGACACCCTAGCATTATGAATGTGAACACAGGACAACTGTAGATGGGAGTGGAGCCAGCATGAACCTAGAAGATAAGCTCTGTATTTGGCAAAGGACAGATTTAGAGAACTAGTCCAGGTGCTTGGGAGCACAGAAGATCACAATTGGATCTGATACATCAAGCACTGACTTTTCCACATTGTTGAATACTGGTTTTGCTTTTATTTTATTGTAAAGAATAAACTGTACCGTAGTTATTTTTTCTTCAAGTAAGAGCATATTTGATTTGGTTTTATGATTTTTTTTAACAGTATCGCATTGTTAAGAGGTTTTCAACTTTGAAAGAGATTTTGGATGTTTTAAAGAGATTGAACTTTTAAAGTATTGAAACTTTTAAAGACTATTAGACTTTTAAAAGTTGGGAAATTTCATATTGAGAAATTAATATTAATGTGAGTTTTCAGGGGATAAACAGGAAAAGAAAGGCTATGGTTTGACAGCAATGTATGATATGTCAACTTGACAAGGGGTCAGTTGTCCTGATTAGTTTTCTTTTCAACTTTACACATGAAAGAGTCATTTGAAAAAAGGGACCCTCAGTTCACAAAAGGCAGTCACTAGATTGTACTGTGGGCATACCTGAGGGGGAATTTTCTTGATTAATGAATGGTGTTGGAGGGCCCACATGACTGTGGGTACTGCCATCCTTGGGCAGGTAATTCTGATTTGTATCAAAAAGCAGTGTGAGCAAATCAGGAGGAGCAAGCCAGTAATTGGCATTTCTGCATGGATTCTGCTTCAGTTCCATCCCTGAGTTCCTGTCCTGACTTCCCATAGTGATGCAGTATGATCTTAGAATTATGGGCCTTTTTTCCCAACATTGCTTTTGGTAATGATATTTGGTAATGATACAGCAATAGAAATGATAATTAAGACCCGTTGGAAGAATTAGCTCTGGTATTTAAAGAAAATGAAAAGACTCTTTCTTCTTGAGTTGTTAAAAGCAGATGAAGGCAGAGTTGGATTGAGAGGAAGAGAGAAGGAAATTTGGTGTTCATGTCCATCAGAGTATTTTTATTGTTTTGGCATACTCTAAACTGAAGGCATGGGTAGTCCCTAGAGGCTTGATATAAAGTGATAAATAGTTAGGAAAGCCATTTTGGAAGTCAACCTAGAATAGATGAATAGATTATGAATAGTAATGACCATGCACCCGAGGTCATAAATCTCCTCCAGGTAATGATCAGTTCATAATCTGATAGATTATCTCCAGTTTGTTTTGACATTTCTAGCACAGCCCACTGTTTGAAGAAGTCATTCATTTAACAAATACTTACTCAGCACTTATTGTAGGCTAGGGACTAAACCAACAACTATCATTAATCACTCAGTGACTAGGTGCTAAGAACCTTTGTCTGTTATGAATCTAAAAACTTTTGAGAAAGGGAAACCTTTCATTTCCTATTTCCAATGAAGAGTCATTGGAGTTAGAGAAATTAGGATCAACTATGAATTAGCAAAGTATCATTTTCACTCAGGTTGTGAGCTACAAACCTTTGTAATTAATGTTTATGTTGTCTCCCTCCCCAGGGGAGAAAGAACAAACTTCCTCCCCATGTTCAAGAGAATTTATAGCCTTTATTGGAAATAGCACATGTGCACAGGGAAAGTAATTCCAGACTGTAGGGGATGCTGAGAAGGAAACAACCATGTTGGTCATCTAGAGAGAAAGGGGCAGAATGAATTTGAGGCATAGACTGGGAGTCTGCTTTAGAGACAGTTGTCAAGGAAACCTCTCTAAGAAGGAACATTTTAGGGTGAAACTTGAGGATTGAGATGGAGATAGCCAAGTGAAAAGCTAGATACAGAGCATTTTAGGCAAAATAAAGACAAGAATAATTGGAGAAGTTAGGAGGGTTAACTAGCTGTTTCCAAGGACTTAAAAGAATGCAAGAACTTGACACGAGTAAGAATGGGAAACAGAAAGTAAGGATGAGAGTGTAAGCCCTTCCTTTTCACTTCAGTGCTTGTGTACTTCAGTACAGGTTATGAGAGTGGTAGCTTGTAAGAACATGTCAAAAAGACATCGGAGTTCGGTGCCTACACATTTAAATTCCAAATACCATTTGAATTCTATTTGACAGAGGTACATTTCCATTAGAACTTAATTTTATTAGATTTGGGGCATCCTAAACCTAAGTTCTAACTTAAAATACTGTTATTTATATATTTAAAAAGAGTCCCGTACCTTAAACCATGTTATTAATTGAAAACAAAAACCAAACAAGGTAAATCAAAGGCATATTAATTTATATAGCACTTAGGAGGTGTCATAGATAGGTTTCTGTTAGTGTGGAAAAGACAATGACCAGAAGCAAGGTGAGGAATTAAAGGTTTATTTGACTTACATGTCTAGATCATAGTCCATCACTGAGGGAAACCAAGGCAGGAACTGAAGGACAGGCCATAGAAGAGCAATGGTTTTTGGCTTGGCTTCCATGGCTTTCTCATACAACCCAGGACAACTTGCCCAGGGATAAGGACATCCACAGTGGGCAGGACACTCTCACATCAATTATTAATCAGGAAAATGCCCCACTAACTTGCCTACAGGCCAATCTCATGGAAGCAGTTACTCAAGTGAGACTTACTCTTTGTACATTTGTTTGAGTTTGTGTTAAGTTAATAAAATTAACCAGGACATAGGGATAGTAAATATTAATAAAATCACTTAATATCAAAGTAATGTATTTGGTTCTTACTCCATTCATGGACTATCCAGCTTACTGCTTTTTTAGTCTTCTTATTTTAGTAAATCAGGTTGCTATCTTATGTAGCTGCTCACGACATTAGCCTTTGACTTATTTTAATTATTTTCATCTCTTCTATTTCAATTCTATTAAAACATCCTCCAAAACGCAGTGTCCTAGGTTCTGTTTCCCCATCTCTGAAGCATTGCCCTACTCTGAGCTACAGAAGCTGCTCTTTCCTGGCCACGTCCCTCCTGGCTAGCACTATTATTTAACATACTAACACCCATATATGTCACTGTGCTGCTTAAAATCCTCAACTGATATGTCTTACTTAGGATGAGATCCAAAGTCCATCCTGGGCCTCAAGGTCCTCCATGATCTGACTTTTGATCCTTTGTCTTTCATTTTCCCTTATTGAATATACCAAGCTTATTTCATTTCGTATTGTCCTCATTTCTTTCCTTTGTCTGTGGTTGTCTTTCTCTCTGTTCACATAGGCATCTGTGTGAAGCCTCAGATGTCAGATCTGGTGTGACCTCCTCACAGAGATGGGACAATCTCTAACTCTTCTGCATAGCCCATTTCATCACTTTGTTGAATTCTTTATATCACTTTATATGTGTAATTATTTTTTTCTTTTTTACTATCTGAACTCTTCTCCAGTCACAAGGCTTTTTGAGATCCTTGCTATTTAGGATATCATTTTGCCTTTAGTATATAAGTGAATAATAGCTACTTACTAATTCTGTTAAACAAATAAAAATCTTATTTTATTAAGGGCCAATTCTTTTTTTTCCATTTTTGGCATAGAAATATTAATTTGTCAAAAATGATGTTCAATACAATATATTGTTATGCTTCTTATTAAATCTACTGGTCACAAGCCTTGTTAAGAAAGTAATAAATCTTTATATATATTAGATATCAGTCCCCTATCTGATTTAGGATTGGTAAAGATCCTTTCCCAATCGGTTGGTGGCCCTTTTGTCTTGTTGACAGTATCTTTTGTCTTACAGAAGCTTTGCAACTTAATGAGGTCCCATTTGTCAATTCTTGATCTTACAGCACAAGCCTTTGCTGTTTTGTTCAGGAATTTTTCCCCAG